>JANAVB010007399.1:6750271-7015271 GCA_029216955.1 Iris pallida | reverse complement strand
ATGGGTTCAGCTATCTTAGCAAAGTCCTGGACGAACTTTCTATAATAGCCTGCTAAACCCAAGAAGCTCCTGATCTCTGAAACTGACGTCGGAGCCTTCCATGTCTCAACGGCAGCAATCTTCCTGGGATCTACTGAGATCCCCTCTCCAGTAACTACATGACCGAAAAACTCTACTCGGTCTAAGAAGAACTCGCACTTGGACAATTTGGCATACAACCTCTCCTGCCACAAAATCTCCAAAACTGTCTGCAAGTGCTCTGCGTGCTCCTCCGACGTCTTCGAGTATATTAGGATGTCGTCGATAAATACTACGACGAACATATCCAGATACTGGTGAAATGTCTTATTCATCAAGTTCATAAAGACAGCTAGCGCATTTGTGAGACCAAATGGCATCACCAAAAACTTGTACTGCTCATACTTCGTGTTGAACGCCGTCTTCTAGATGTCTGTAGCCCTGACTTTCACCTGATGGTAAGCGGATCTCAAATCTATCCTGAAAAATACCTTCGCCCCACACAACTGGTCGAACAAATCATTTATCCTGGACAGAGGATATTTATTTTTAATGGTGATGGTATTTAACGCCCGGTAGTTAATGCACAACCGGACTGTACCATCCTTCTTCGGTACAAAGAGTACTGGCGCTCCCTATGGAGAAGCACTAGATCGAGTGAAACCCTTTTTCAACAGGTCATCAATCTGCTCCTTCATCTCTACGACCTCCTTGGGGTTCACTCTATAGCAAGCCCGGGATACTGGTGATGAACCCGGCACTAAATCTATTGTGAACTCCACATCTCTGTCAGGCGAAAGTCCTGGAAGATCCTCTGAGAATACATCCATAAACTCCCTGAAGATAGGGTGTGGCGGTGCTAACTCCCCAACTGTCGCACAACAGTTCGGCTCTAGGCTGATCTCCGGCCCTGTCCTCCTGACAATGAATGGTGCCGTGCCTGGAGGACAGAACAGAATACTACCCTCATGACAGTCTATGGCTGCGTGAGCATAGCTAAGCCAGTCCATCCCCAATATGATATCATACCCGGGGAGTGGCATCACAAAGAATCGTTCCCTAAACTCTCTCCCTGCTATAGTAATGGAGCATCTATAGATAGCCCTAATGGGTACTGGTTCGCCTCCCATCATTACTCTACTCATCTCCTCGGTAGGTGTAGCTACTAAGTGATGTTTATGCAAAAACTCTAATGACAGGAAGCTATGCAATGCACCGAAATCAAACAAGCATAGAGCTAAAAAAGTATGCAAATAAATATGACATGTGATGACGTCAGCCAAATAATTTGGCTCCGAAACCTGCTCCGGCTCTGCCTCAAAAGCCAGACTATAAACCTTCCCCTAGGGTCCCTTCTGCTGCTGCAGATGTTGCACGAATCTCTGCTGTTGCGTCGAAAGCGGCGGTCCTCTAGATGGTGGTCCGACACCTGGTACCCTCGCTACTGGACATTCCCGAAGCTGATGGGTGATAGACCCACAAGCTAAGCACTACCCCAACCTCTTCCTATAGACGAAAGCATCATGGCCTGGCCTCCTACAGAATGAACACACAGCTCCCTTCTGCTGTCGGGGTCCCGGAGCTCTAACTGGCGGGGTTGGGTGGTGTGGTGTGGGAGGACGATATGTCTGCTGGTGCGGCGCCGGTGCTCTCGGCTGGAAAGCCTGATGCTTGGAAGGTCCCTCGTAGTGTACAGAAGCCGGCCTCTTGTAAGATTGAAGACGCTCCTCTATGCCCCGGGCCAATTCTAGGCCCTGGTAGTAGTTAGTCGTCCCGTTCGCTACTATAAGAATGCCGATGTCTGGAACTAGACTGTCACAACCCGCACCCTAGAGTAAGGGCACGAGACGTGGGTACGTCCAGCCTGCGCCGCAGTGTCGGCGGTAGAACGTTGTCCTAGGTCACAACATCTAGCAGTATATCTCTAAACAGTTTATACTCCCCGAATGGGGGTGATATAGCAGTAAATGAACTCAATCACAACTAAGGAAGAAATAGCACGATATGATATAGAACTCAAGGAAAAATAGATGATAAAGTAGTCTAAGATAATCCCAGCAAGAATCCAGAAGTACATGGTCTCAGATACAGAATGAAAGAATATATACAACTCAGAACTCAGAATAAAGTCTAGCTAAACATGTCTCAAGACTGCATAAAGTAAGATAAGCCTAACTAAACTAGTCTAGGCAATGGGGGTGATATCCTCAGCTAGAGCTGGGTCCTCCTGAGGGTCCAGCTCGCAAGTGTCATCTAAGGCTACCCCATAGAAAGTGTCCAGGCAAGCCTCCTCCTCGTCCTCTGTAATATTTTCAACAGGTCCAGTCAGGACAGGAGCGAGAACAGTACATCTCAACAGTTCATAGCAGGTTAGAAAATATAATCATACAGTAAAGTAAGATACAAGTACAGAAAGAAGTGCTGTATGTAAACAGAGAGAGAGAACTGTAATAGAAATATCTACTATAAGTAAAGAACTAACAGTGGCTAGTGAGTCAGAGTATAATATAGACATGTAAATGGCATAGGATGATTCTGATACTACATTATGGAAGGATTCTGATGCTACACTACTTGGATATTATTCACATGTCTACTTCTACTCTCCCGTACCCCCAATTAATACACAAGGATCCAACCAGGTTATGTTATGATTCTATGTAACGGTCCCCGAAGGGTGGTACATAGTAGTCCCATAAATAGGGATTCTGGGAAACCCAATAAATGGGATAAGAATTCAAAGAAGACTCTGTGATCATAAGAGTATATGTCACAAGTGATCAAAGAACCAAAGAAGCATAGTGATACGCCATGTAAGTGAAACGCACAGAACATAGAGTACCCGATGCTCCCTGAAGGGATAACATCTCAAGAAGGGATCCATATATTACTAATCCGTGTGACCAACGTGACAGTATCAAGTAAAGTAATTTAATGCAGGAAATAATTCTAAGCAGGATATGAAATGATCAGAGAATGTACTCGCCTGGTATCTGAGTGTCCAATATGAAAGTACTGTCCGAGGAGTGGTGTCTGGCTCCTAATCAGAACAGCACAAGTTACAACAAGTCCAGAATGGTACAATAAAGTTCTGCTATGCATTCTACATGATTCTAGGTCAATCTAGGCCAAAGTCAACTCTTGGTCAACTCTGGTCAACCCTAGAAGTCAAACTAGGTCAACCAAGTCTAAATTAGGCCAAACTAGTCTATACTAGTCTAAACTAACCTACACTAGCGAGCACAAACCCTTACAAGGCTATGCAAGCCTATACTAGCTATATCACAACATAGCTACTAGCTATAACTAGAATACATTCAACAAGTCTAACATCATTCATCATTACACCTATTGATTTAAATATTTATATATAGTCTATAATACAGTACATTAGGAACATCACATATTCACATATATATTATATATATACCTAGGCTCAATATACTATATATATATATATATAATATCTATTACATGCATACATTATACTTATATATATATAGAGAGAGAGAGAGAGAGAGCATGTGAGTGTGTGTGTGATGTGTGTATGAAATGAGTGAGAGTGAGTGTTACTGTGAGACAGTGTTCAGTGAGGAAAAAGGAGGGAAACCAATTCAATACTCCATGGTTCAGCCCCAAATCTCACTCCAAAACAACACTCAAAGCAAAGTGAGACTTCACATCAATCTCAGGTTTTAAAACCACAGAAGGAAACCTCAGATTTCAGAACCTATTCTCAGATTTTGTGCAAAAGTGTGTTAACATATATGTGTATACATGAGTGTCTTAGGTTCAGTTTGCATGTGTGTGGATGGTGTTAATCTCAGGTTTTAGTCTATACTAAATCTCAGATTTCAATGAAACATAGATTTCCAGTTATATCCTATACAGTCCAACACCCTACAGTTTAAACATTCCCTATTCAAAGCCAATACACAAACTGAGAACTGTGGACTGTCAAGTCCTAGATTTCAGATATTGAAACCTATTCACAGATTAATACAATATAGGAAAACATTCATAGTTCATAAAGAACTTCAAAAATCAGTCTAAACAGTACACCATTTCCAGTTTAAATCACTACTTGAAATCTCAGTTTTAGTATTAATACAATTTTAGTTTTTTTTTATCCAACCCTCAAGTCTCCATATATAATTCATTACTCAACAAAAACCACTCAAACTTGACACACATGAAGATCAACTATAGGAGAACAAATCTAGGAACTATAACCAAACATTTAACAGCATTAAGTGGATTAAAATAGGTAGCAAATTCCATGTTCGAAAACTGGAACAAAACTGGATACTGAACATAATTTTCAGAAATTGCTAACTTGACAAAACCCATTGAAAAACATATTAAAATAATAAATGAAAGGTTGGTAATGGAAACATACAATGTATAGGTGTCATACAGGGTGTTTGTGTCCAAACAAAAGGACACAAACGTGTCCAAATAGCTCAGGACACAAAACAGTGCACACATGCACTGTTTCAGTGCACTGCGTCGTGCACGTGTGCACGCGTGTCGTGCACACTACACAGTCCATCCTAGGGCTCATGCACACCAACCTAGGTAGACCACCTATAGGGCTACCCAATAGGCTAGCTAGCCCGTGTCCAAGTCGTGTCTTTGTCGGATACGAGGGCCGTATCAGTGAGTAAACAAAACTGTGCGCAGTGTCAGGAAATCCTCGTACGACGGAGATTTCTCCCCCGACACGCCACGTGGGCACGTGAGACTTGACACGTGGCATGTCAGTCAGTGCCCCATGGCTCGTGTCAAGTTTCACGTGTCCTAGTTGCGTGTCGTATCCTCCAGACCCCCCCCCGAATAGCAGGGGATCCAATTCCGAACGCACGCGCGCGTGTCCACGCGTGTCCACGCGTCGAAAATGACACAAGTTGACACAATAATCACCACAGAAGAATAGAAATGCATAAACAATAGTAAAACCTAATTTTCTATTTAAAAACTTTGTACAAACGAAATCGAAATGCCCTCAGTGGCATTTCGACAAACACCTAGGCACTACCTCTGATACGTGTCCAAATGGACACGAAACTTACAAATCCGACACAACACCAATGCAGACACTTAGGGGACCCCTATGTCTTCCTAATCATGAAAAGAAATTAAAGTTTCATGGAGAAATGAGAAAGTTACCTATGGATGAACTTTCAAGAAAAATCCCCTTTGTGAGCTCCTCTCTTGATATCCCAATCCAATCAAAACAACCTCAAACTGAAATAAAACTCAAATAGCAGCAAGAACAGTAATATTAGGATCCAATGCAACTTGTTTGGGAGAAAAAGGATCTAAAATAGATTTTCTATGGGTTTTTAAACATGGAGACTCACCTCTTTCTTCTCTTGAAATAAATTCCTAAAGAAGAGGCTAGCCCTAGATTTTAGGAGAGATTATATAGTGGGGGAATCCCTAGGTTGGCTGGACAAAAATGTTAGGGTTAGGGTTTGGGCACTTGACTAATGGGCTGTGGACTTAGTCATAAATCAATGACTTAAAAATCACAAGTCATGACTTGTGGTCAAAATCCTTCTATTCAAATCTCAATATTCCTAATTGGTTTCCCTAACTAGAGTATGGTTAACTTAACTTAACCTAGGATCTCACATCTAGTCAAGTCCAACTTAACTAGGGTTAGGTCACAAAGTCAAAGCTAGTCAACCTAGTCAACCCTTATTCAAACAATTCCAAAATAATTTCTAAAAATTCCCATAAATTCTAATAAATTTAAATTACCCCAAAAATATCAAAATACCCTCAAATTAGAAATATGGTAGTGACAAATCTACCCTCCTTAAAAGAATTTTGTTCTCGAAATTGAAAGGCGAAATACAACTGATGAGAAGGATAGGAAGTATACCTCACGGTCCAAAAAGATAAGGGTAGCGCTCGCGCATCTCATCCTCCCACTCTCAGGTAGACTCTCCTGGAGAATGATGCCTCCATGCGACGCGTACCGAAGGTATCACCTGGTTCCTCATAACCTTCTTCCGTCGATCCAGTATCTCCACTGGCTGCTCTGGATAGCTGAGAGACGGCCCAACCTCTATCTCTGAATGATCGAGCACATGGCTAGGGTCAGCCACGAACCGTCTCAACTGTGATATACGAAATACGTTGTAGACCCCCACTAGCACAGACGACAAGTCTAGCCTGTATGCAACGTCACCGACTCTCCCGCTGATAACGAAAGGGCCGATGAAGCGCGGGCTAAGCTTCCCACCTCCACCAAAATGTATCGTACCACGAGTCGGAGATATCCTCAAGAAAACCTGGTCTCCGACCTAATCACAAACAAGGTCTCAATTAATATAATAAACAAACATGATCAAAAAACATAAACAAACAAACCTAAATCTAATCCTACTCTAATCTGTACCTCAAACTCTAATGGCCTCCGGTGGCTATCGGCCCAGTACCGATGTCTGTCCTGTGCCATGCGAAGTCTATCCCTGATGAGCTTCACCTTCTCGGCTGCATCAACAACCATCTCTGGCCCCAGTAAAGCTCGCTCACCAACATCATCCCAGGATAAGGGTGTACGGCACCTACGCCCGTACAGAGCCTCGAAAGGTGACATCTCAATGCTGGCCTGGAAACTATTATTGTAGGCAAACTCCACCAAATAAAGGTGATCCTTCCAGGAACCTCCAAAGTCCAGGACGTACGTCCGTAGCATATCCTCAAGTGTCTGAATAGTCCGCTCCGACTGTCCGTCCGTCTGGGGGTGGTATGCAGTACTAAACTTGAGCTGAGTGCCCAAGCTGGTCTGTAGACTCCTCCAAAAATAGAAAGTAAAACGGCTATCCTGATCTGAGACGATGCTGACTGGAACCCCGTGAATCCTGACTATCTACCGTATATACATCTCCGCCAGCCTCTCTGTAGACGTACCCACCTTGAATGGCAAGAAGTGGGCCGATTTGGTCAACCTGTCAACGATAACCCAAATCGCGTCTTTTCTCCCTGGAGTACGCGGCAATCTTGAAACAAAGTCCATAGTGATATGCTCCAATTTCCACTCGGTAATGGGCAGCGGCTGCAACAATCCACTGGGCCTATGTCGCTCTGCCTTGACCTGCTGACAGACCAAACACCTAGTCACGAAGCGAGCCACCTCCCGCTTCATCCCTGGCCACCAAACATGCTTCCGCAGATCTCGGTACATCTTGTTGGCACCCGGGTGTATAGAGTACTGAGATCTGTGGGCCTCCTGCATAATCTGCTCCCTGAGATCTCTGCTGGGCACACATAACCTGGAACCGTGCCTCAAGGCACCATCCTCTGCAAGAGAAAACTCGCCCTCCAGCAATCCTGTTCGAACCTGCTCTCGGAGACACCGCAGAGCAACGTCCTCAAACTGTGCCGACTTGATCCTCTCCACCAAGTCTGACTGAATCTGAATCCCCCATAACTGTATCTGTACTCCGGGCACGATCACCTTAATCCCAAGGCTCTCCAAGTCGGCAAGCAAATGTCGATCCATGGTCAAACACATGGTTGTCGGATACCTACTCAAGGCATCGGCAACCACGTTGGCCTTCCCCGGGTGATACTGAAGTAGGATGTCAAAATCCTTTATCAACTCTAGCCATCTGCGATGTCTCATGTTCAACTCCTTCTGAGTGAACACATACTTTAAACTCTTGTGATCTGTGAAGATCTCCACCCTCTCACCATACAGATAATGCTACCACAGCTTCAGAGCAAATATCACTGCTGCCAACTCCAGGTCGTGGGTAGGGTAGTTCTTCTCATGGGGATGTAATTGCCTGGAAGCATAGGCAATCACCTACCCATACTGCTGTAAGACGCAACCTAGCCCCTTCCCTGAAGCATCACTATATATAGTGAAACCACCTGATCCTAAAGGCAATGTCAGAATCGGAGCTGTCGTAATCCGCTTCTTCAACTCATCAAAAGCTGCCTGACACTCCTCTGACCAAACATACTCAGCATCCTTCCGGGTCAACCGAGTCAACGGCTCTGCAACCCGGGAGAAATCCTGCACGAATCTCCGATAATATCCTGCCAGCCCCAGGAAACTCCTGATCTGTGCAACTGAAGTCGGCGCTGCCCATGCCTCAAGTGCTACAATCTTCTTGGGGTCAACTGAGATACAATCTCCAGTCACCACATGCCCCAAGAAGTCCACCCGGTCTAAGAAGAACTCACACTTGGAGAGCTTCCCGTAAAGCTGCTCCTTCCTGAGAGTCTCCAGCACGAACCTCAAATGCTCCTCGTGCTCCTCCTCAGTCTTAGAATATACAAAGATATCGTCAATGAACACTACCACAAACTAATCCAGATACTGGTGGAACACCTTATTCATAAGGTTCATAAACACTGCTGGTGCATTGGTTAGCCCAAACGGCATAACCAAAAACTCAAACTGCCCGTACCGCGTCCTGAAAGCGGTCTTGGGAATATCCTCCCTCTTCACCTCCACCTGGTGATATCTCGACCTCAGATCAATCTTGGAAAATATCCGAGCTCTGCTCAACTGGTCAAATAGATCGTCGATCCGCGGCAGTGGGTATTTGTTCTTGATCGTGAGGTTGTTGAGTGCCCTATAGTCAATACACATGCGTACTGACCCATCCTTCTTCGACACGAACAACACTGGTGCACCCCATGGTGACAAACTCGAGCGGATGAAGCCCTTGTCCTGTAGCTCATCCACCTGCTTCTTCAGCTCTACCAGCTCGCTGTTGTTCATCCGATAGACATACTGAGAGATTGGTTCCGCTCCTGGAACCAAGTCTATCGAGAACTCTATGTCTCTGTCTGGTGGCAATCCCGGCAACTCTTCTGGGAAAACATCCATATAATCTGCTATCAAGGGGTGTGGAATCGCCTGCTCCTCGATCGAGACTCCACAGAAGACTCCGCTGCTCTGCTCTGCCAGACGTCTGGAGTACTTGAACTCTGGCTCCCCCGGTGCTCTGAAGAGAACTCTACCTCCTCTGCAATCAATGCTGGCGTGGTGCCTGCTCAACCAATCCATGCCTAGTACTATATCGTAGTTCGGCAATGGCATTACAAGCAGGCTCACCTCTAACTCACGGCCTCCCAAAACTACTCTCCGACCCTTACAAACATCACTCACGAGGATAATGCCACCCCTGGTCGTGATTTTGTAAGTCCTAGGCAACGATTCAGCTATGATACCATGTCTAATCGCAAAAGATACTGATATGAAGCTATGCGAAGCACCGGAATCGAATAATGCAAAAGCTGGACTGGAGTTGAGAAGGATCGAACCTGCAATCAGCTCTCCTATCGCCTCTGCATCCTCTGCTGCCATGGCGAAAGCTCGCCCCTGCTGGCCTCCCCTGGCCTGCTGCTGGTGCTGGACGAACCTCTGCTGCTGCGTCGGCAGGGCTGGTCCCCTCTGCTGGCCTACTGGAGCTCTGACTCCACCTCCCGGAGGTGCTCGTCCCATACGGCACTCCCTCATCTGGTGGTCTGCTGAACCACACACTAAGCACTGGCCTAGCCTCTTCCGGCACTCATTGGCGACATGCCCGGGCTTCTTGCAGTAGGCACAAGTGATAACCTGCCTCTGGCCCTACTGGTGCTGCCTCGACTGCTGCTGCTGGTGAACTGGCCTCTGCTGAATCGGCTGCGGCTGGAACTGCCTCGGCTGCTGGAACTGAAAGTGGGGCCTCTTGGCCTGGCCTCCGCTGCTGCTGCTGCCCCCAACTGGGTCTCGCCTCCTCTTGAGCCTAAGCTCAAGATCATCCTCTGCAGCTAGTGCGTCCACCAGGATCTCCTCAAATGTAGTACTGCAGGCGTTCTTGGTATAGGACTTGACCTCCTTTACCAAGCCCTTCCGGAACCTCCGGGCCTTCGTCGTCTCTGACAAGTCCTCCATAAATCTGCTCAGATGGCAGAACTCTCCTGCATACTCCTCCACGGACTGGCTCCCCGGGACTAGGGCCTCGAACTGGGTCTCGAGGGCTCCCAGCGCTGCGTCTGGAAAGAACTTCTCCTTGAACAGCTTCTTGAATGCTGCCCAAGTCTGTCCTGCTGTGCCGACCCTCGAGTCGGTCTGGTACCAAGTACGGGCCAGATCCTGCATCATGCTGGCCGCTGCCTCTATCTGGAGCCTCATCGGGATCTCAGCCAATCTGAAAATCTCCTCCATATGCTCGATCCACTCATCGGCATACAAGATCCCCTCTGTCCCCCGGAAGTCTCTAGGGTACATCTTCTGGAAATCTTGGATGCCCTTCTCCCGTGGCTGGTGCGGCTGCGCGGCTGCCGCTGGCTGAGCTATGACTCTCTCCACTGCGGTCACTGCCAGCTCAAAGCCTCGAGTGAGCTCTGTCGTGTGCCTCTGCTGCTGGGTCTGCTGACCCTCCATGTACTGCCGGAAGAAAGCTAACAGCTGAATGGCGTCAACTGTCCCTGCAGGTGGCTGCTGCTGGAAGGGCTCCTCTGCGATGACTGGGTCCTGCCTCCGAGCCGGTGGAGGCATAACCCCTGCTGCTGCTGGAGCCTCAATACGAACAGAGGTGGCAAGAGCTGCAGTCTCCTGTCTCTGCTAAACTGGCTGAGAGGTAGCAGATCCCTCTATAGCATCTCCATGAATGGTACGCTGCTGACGAGTCTCTACCATCCTGAAGATAGACCAAACAAGAGTATCAATTTCTGAGAAAGAATCGATATAACAAAGGCGGACAATTAAAATTCAAAAGGATCAGCTGACAATAAGGATTTAGATGGCAATAAAAGAATTTTTCCTAATGTGATCGAGTACCTTAAAAAATTAATGTCCTATATCCTACTACAGGCTGTAGTGATACTCTAATTCGAATACCACTACACTTCTAGTCTGGACCTGCATGGGCCACCACTAAAAACGTGTCACGACCCGCACCCTAGAGTAAGGGCACGAGACGTGGGTACGACCAGCCTACGCCGCAGTGTCGGCGGTAGAACGCTGTCCTAGGTCACAACATCTAGCAGTATATCTCTAAACAGTTTATACTTTCCGAATGGGGGTGACATAGCAGTAAATGAACTCAATCACAACTAAGGAAGAGATAGCACGATATGATATAGAACTCAAGGAAAAATAGATGATAAAGTAGTCTAAGATAATCCCAGCAAGAATCCAGAGGTACATGGTCTCAGATACAGAATGAAAGAATATATACAACTCAGAACTCAGAATAAAGTCTAGCTAAACATGTCTCAAGACTGCATAAAGTAAGATAAGCCTAACTAAACTAGTCTAGGCAATGAGGGTGATATCTTCAGCTAGAGCTGGGTCCTCCTGAGGGTCCAGCTCGCAAGTGTCATCTAAGGCTGCCCCGTAGAAAGTGTCCAGGCAAGCCTCCTCCTCGTCCTCTGTAATATTTTCAACAGGTCCAATCAGGACAGGTACAGTACATCTCAACAGTTCATAGCAGGTTAGAAAATATAATCATGCAGTAAAGTAAGATACAAGTACTGAAAGAAGTACAGTATGTAAACAGAGAGAGAGAACTGTAATAGAAATATCTACTATAAGTAAAGAACTAACAGTGGCTAGTGAGTCAGAGTATAATATAGACATGTAAATGGCATAGGATGATTCTGATGCTACACTATGGAAGGATTCTGATGCTACACTACTTGGATACTTTTCACATGTCTACTTCTACTCTTCCGTACCCCCAATTAATACACAAGGATCCAACCAGGTTATATTATGATTCTATGTAACGGCCCCCGAAGGGTGGTACATAGTAGTCCTATAAATGGGGATTCTGGGAAACCCAATAAATGGGATAAGGATTCAAAGAAGACTCTGTGATCATAAGAGTATATGTCACAAGTGATCAAAGAACCAAAGAAGCATAGTGATACGCCATGTAAGTGAAACGCACAGAACATAGAGTACCCGATGCTCCCTGAAGGAATAACATCTCAAGAAGGGATCCATATAGTACTAATCCGTGTGACCAACGTGACAGTATCAAGTAAAGTAATTTAATGCAGAAAATAATTCTAAGCAGGATATAAAATGATCAGAGAATGTACTCGTCTGGTATCTGAGTGTCCAATATGAAAGTACTGTCCGAGGAGTGGTGTCTGGCTCCTAATCAGAACAGCACAAGTCACAACAAGTCCAGAATGGTACAATGAAGTCCTACTATGCATTCTACATGATTCTAGGTCAATCTAGGCCAAAGTCAACTCTTGGTCAACTCTGGTCAACCCTAGAAGTCAAACTAGGTCAACCAAGTCTAAATAAGGCCAAACTAGTCTATACTAGTCTAAACTAACCTACACTAGCTAGCACAAACCCTTACAAGGCTATGCAAGCCTATACTAGCTATATCACAACATAGCTACTAGCTATAACTAGAATACATTCAACAAGTCTAACATCATTCATCATTACACCTATTGATTTAAAAACTTTACATATAGTCTATAATACAGTACATTAGGAACATCACATATTCACATATATATTATATATATACCTAGGCTCAATATACTATATATACATATAATATCTATTACATGCATACATTACTTACATATATATATATAGAGAGAGAGAGAGCATGTGAGTGTGTGTGTGATGTGTGTATGAAATGAATGAGAGTGAGTGCTACTGTGAGACAGTGTTCAGTGAGGAAAAATGAGGGAAACCAATTCAATACTCCATGGTTCAGCCCCAAATCTCACTCCAAAACAACACTCAAAGCAAAGTGAGACTTCACATCAATCTCAGGTTTTAAAACCACAGAAGGAAACCTCAGATTTCAGAACCTATTCTCAGATTTTGTGCAAAAGTGTGTTAACATATATGTGTATACATGAGTGTCTTAGGTTCAGTTTGCATGTGTGTGGATGGTGTTAATCTCAGGTTTTAGTCTATACTAAATCTCAGATTTCAATGAAACATAGATTTCCAGTTATAACCTAAACAGTCCAACAACCTACAGTTTAAACATTCCCCATTCAAAGCCAATACACAAACTGAGAACTGTGGACTGTCAAGTCCTAAATTTCGGATATTGAAACCTATTCACAGATTAATACAATATAGGAAAACATTCATAGTTCATAAAGAACTTCAAAAATCAGTCTAAACAGTACACCATTTCCAGTTTAACTCACTACTTGAAATCTCAGTTTAGTATTAATACAATTTCAGTTTTTTTTTATCCAACCCTCAAGTCTCCATATATAATTCATTACTCAACAAAAACCACTCAAACTTGACACACATGAAGATCAACTATAGGAGAACAAATCTAGGAACTATAACCAAACATTTAACAGCATTAAGTGGATTAAAATAGGTGGCAAATTCCATGTTCGAAAACTGGAACAAAACTGGATACTGAACATAATTTTCAGAAATTGCTAACTTGACAAAACCCATTGAAAAACATATTAAAATAATAAATGAAAGGTTGGTAATGGAAACATACAATGTATAGGTGTCATACAGGGTGTTTGTGTCCAAACAAAAGGACACAAACGTGTCCAAATAGCTCAGGACACAAAACAGTGCACACATGCACTGTTTCAGCGCACTGCATCGTGCACGTGTGCACGCGTGTCATGCACACTACACAGTCCATCCTAGGGCTCATGCACACCAACCTAGGTAGACCACCTATAGGGCTACCCAATAGGCTAGCTAGCCCGTGTCCAAGTCGTGTCTGTGTCGGATACGAGGGCCGTATCAGTGAGTAAACAAAACTGTGCACAGTGTCAGGAAATCCCCGTGCGACAGAGATTTCTCCCCCGACATGCCACGTGGGCACGTGAGACTTGACACGTGGCGTGTCAGTCAGTGCCCCATGGCTCGTGTCAAGTTTCACGTGTGTCACGACCCGCACCCGCTACAAGGGCACGTGACGCGACAATGCCCAGCCCTCACCGGAAAAACGGCGTGGAACGCTGTATATTTTCTAGTCTGACAACAGTTTATATATATAACAAAACCTGTCGAGAATATAGTCAACTCCGAACGGAGGACAAGCAATGAATATATATAGTGCTCAATCACAACTCTAAGATGAAAAGTAAAGACTGAATGATAAAGACAACAAGACGAGAAAATATAACCTGTCAAGTCCAGAAACAAATAATATAAAAGTCCAGTCTCTAAGTACAGTCCAAATATAATACAGTCTCAAAAAGTAACTGGAGACAAAGTCCAGTACAAAGACCTACTCTAAACTATACAAGTGGTATGGTCTCGTCAGGCGGAGCTACGCCGTGCGGGACCAAGTCTAGGCCCACTACGTCGTCCGGACCGTAGTAGGTACTGCAATCTCCCTCGTCGAAATCTGTAATATTTTATCAACAGTCCAGTCAGGATGGAACGAGTACATATATCTCATAACAGATCTCAAGATAGAATAAAAGCTATAAGACTGTAAATAGAGCATATACAATGAATCATGGAGTGTACATGTATGTATCATGGCATGGTAAGCTGTAATACTGGAGCTAGATCAAGAAAAATAGAACGGGATTATGGCATGTACACAAATCAAGGTAAGCTATATCCAATGTGTGTGAGTAATAGTTTCAGCTTGTGATCGGCTTGGGTACCTGTCAAGAATCGGCCTGGCAAGTCATATGTGCGGTATATGACTCACACTGTTCGGGAATGCGGGATGGATCTGATCAAGGCCTACGCTACTACTCCCCCTACCCCAACTGGTAGAATGGATCCAAACAGGACACGTCACTGCACGGGATTCTAATGAGAAGGTAGCTAGCCTTCTCTAGAATCAGTGACCATATATCGAGCAAGAGCTACAAGGGTGCTTGCACAATATATCCCAACCTAAGAAGGAGAAAACATCTTTCGTCGGGATCCAAGAATACCAATCCGTGAGAACCATGTGTCGGGAATAAGCATATCAACACTAATTACATGAATCATAACAGTTATCATAAATTAGGAATAAGTATCAGAGAATGTACTCGCCTGTAAGATGATAAAATACGTCGACTGGAGCAACTGCAGTGTCTCGAGGACCTATAGAGAACAAGACGTATCAATACTAAGTTTAGGAAGTAAAGTTAAATCAAAATAAACCCTATTTAGTTATTCTAGGTCAAGACATGTCTAGTCGGGTCAATCTTGGTCATGGGAGAACGTTAGAAGTTAAACCGGATCAATCTAGGTTGAAAACTGGCCTACCGTTGACTTTTCGTCAACGGGTCAATTCTGGTCAACTCGAGGTCAACACTAGGTCAACCCTAGGTCATTGGTGACTAATAGTTGACTTTTAGTCAACGGTCCAAGTTAGATTGAATTTGGGACCAAATTGGGTAAAGTGTTGACCCATAGTTGACTTTTAGCCTAAAAAGTCAACCGTGGTCAACCGGGTCCAAGACTAGGTTTAGACGGCTAAATCTGCTTATTACCAATCCCTACAACCCATATCCAAGTCCATCTTGGACTCGGAAACTCAAATCTTGGCCGTGGGCCAAATCCCTATTTTACCCTTTTTAAGGGTAAATTTCTACCCTTGGCGATAATCTAGATAGCCTACCTACGCTACTTATTTTGACCCGATCTCCCTAGGGTAGTAGGGTACTATCCTATAGGTTCGTTATCTACCAAAATACCTAAGTAAAGTGGACGTTTAGTCCACCTTACGGCCCTTCGCAGAAATCTCGAATATTTCGAGATACGCACTGACACGGCACGATACCGGCGCCCTACGACCCCGATTTCCACCCGGGAGCTTACCCGCAAAATCTAAATCACATATTCTAGGCCTATGCCAAGTTTCGTCGCGATCCGACGCTCCGGGCTCAAATTCGCCCTCTAACTCGATTTCTAACTAAAACCCCTCGTTTTACCCTCGTTCTAAATCTCCCTTTTGACTCTCGATTTTAAATCTTCCTCTTCTCTACTTCTCCAATCTTCTTCTTCTTTCCTAATCCTTCTTCTTATTCCTCCTTCCTATTCTTCTTCACTTTTCCTTATTCCTCTAATTTCCTTCTCTAATCTTCTAATCCTAAACTCTTTTTCTCATTCTCTCTTCTTCTAATTCTCTCATCTAAACTTCTCTATATAAACCTATATGTATCTATATATATATCTACATATATACCAACTAGGGGGGTTTTGTAGTGTGCTAGGGGGGGTTTTGGACTGCAAGCTGCTGCTGCTGCCTGCACTTGCAGCTGCTGCTGCTGCCCTGCATACTGCAGGCTGCTGCTGCTGCTGCCAGCTGCTGCTTGCTGCTGCTGCAAGCTGCTGCTTGCTGCTGCTGCAAGCTGCTGCTTGCTGCTGCTGCTCTACATCTCTTTCTCTCCTCCCTCTATACATATATACATATATATATATACTTCCCTATATATATATCTATCTATATATACTATATATATATCTATATATACATCTATCTATCTATATATCTATCTATCTATTTATATATATAACTCCATACATCTCTACACCTATACACCCACACACGTATACATATATACACACACACACACATATACATATATATATACAAATATGCATATACATATATACACACACACTTATACATATATAATTAAACACACTCTCTCACACACAACCTCACACACACACCACCACTCTCATCCTCTCCTCTACCACTCTCTACACACCCACACAAATACATACATACATATATATTCCTATATATATATCTAATACAAACACACATATATATATATATATATATATATATATATATATATATATATATATCTATATATATATACATATACATATATATATACCATCACCTATAATTCCTCTAATCAACCACTTAAACTAGGATTCTAGGGAAAAACCTATAAAATAGGGCAAAGTGTAGAGAATGAGATTCTCTACACTTAATGTGAATGACTAAAATTGAAGTGAGGAATTAATGAGGGTTTAAAGACAAACCTAAATGCTTGGAGAGAACTTGGAAAAGAAAGGAATTTTTTTGTGGAAGGAGAAGACTTTGGTGTGAAGTAATGAAGGAAAGAGGGGGGGGTTAGCCATGGCCGGCCACCCATGTGTGGGCTATTGGGTTGGGATCCAATAGCCCACAACCCAATAACCTAAGTTTGGGTTCAATTTGAAATCGGGTTGGTTCGGTTCGATTCGGTTCGATTTTAAACGACTAATTAAGTCTCTAAAATGACTAATTAAGTCATGGAAAATAGGTTAATAATTTCTAGCCTATTTTTGATGGTACATGGGCTAAGCCCAGCTAGTATGGGGGTCCCACTAGGGTCCAGGCTACCCGGGTCTCCAAATTGGGTCCGAATTGGATAAAATTCAAACCGACTCAAATAAATTCCTAAAAATCATATAAAATCAAATAAAATTCCTAAAGTAATATTAAACTTGAAAATGACAAAAATACCCCCAATTTGAAAAACTGGGGGTGACAAATCTACCTACCTAAAAAAAATTTCGTCTTCGAAATTGAATGAGGGCTAACACATCAATCATGAACAGAACAAGGAAGAAAAAGAAAGAATTTACCTCAAGGCTCGAAGAGATATGGGAATCGCTCCCGCATGTCGTCCTCCCTCTCCCAGGTGGACTCACCTGGAGAGTGATGTCTCCATGCAACGCGAACCAAGGGAATGACCTGGTTCCGGAGCACCTTCTCTCTTCGGTCCAAGATCTCGACC
The DNA here is from genome assembly GCA_029216955.1 of Iris pallida. Taxonomy (NCBI): domain Eukaryota; kingdom Viridiplantae; phylum Streptophyta; class Magnoliopsida; order Asparagales; family Iridaceae; genus Iris; species Iris pallida. The sequence goes on along the minus strand of JANAVB010007399.1, from coordinate 6,997,571 downwards.
GGCTTCTCTGGGTAGCTGAGTGTCGGTCCCACTACGATCTCCGAGTGGTCTAAGACGTGACTGGGATCTGCCACGTACCGTCTCAGCTGTGACACGTGGAACACACTGTGCACTCCCTCTAGTGCAGGCGGTAAATCCAGTCGGTAAGCCACTGCACCGACCCTGTCCAGGATACGGAATGGTCCGATGTATCGTGGACTAAGCTTCCCGCCGCCACCAAAACGAATCGTGCCACGCGTCGGAGAAATCCGCAGAAAGACAAGATCATCAACCTAGAACAGAACAAGACTTAGAGCTTGATCTAAAACAATCACAATCAGACTCAAATACTAGAAAAATCTAATTTATACCTCAAACTCCAATGGTCTCCGGTGGCTATCGGCCCAGTGCCGCTGCCTATCCTGCGCCACCCGAAGTCTATCTCTGATAACCCTGACCTTCTCTGCAGCATCCACCACCATCTCTGGGCCAAGCAAAACCCTCTCACCGACATCATCCCAAGACAAGGGAGTACGGCACCTCCGTCCGTATAGAGCCTCGAAAGGTGACATCTCTATACTGGCTTGGTAGCTGTTGTTGTAAGCAAACTCTACCAAGTGAAGGTGGTCCTCCCAAGATCCCCCGAAGTCCAAGACACAGGTACGCAGCATATCCTCGAGGGTCTGAATCGTCCTCTCCGACTGCCCGTCTGTCTGGGGGTGATATGCTGTACTGAACTTGAGCGATGTGCCCAAGCTAAGCTGTAAACTCCGCCAGAAGTGGGAAGTGAATCGGCTGTCCCGATCCGAGACTATACTCACTGGCACCCCGTGTAATCGGACTATCTGTCGCACATACATCTCGGCCAACCTCTCCGTCGACAAACCCACTTTGAAAGGCAAAAAGTGGGCCGATTTGGTCAATCGATCAACAATGACCCAAATCGCATCCTTCCCTCCTGGAGAGCGCGGAAGCCCAGATACAAAGTCCATAGTGATATGCTCCCACTTCCACTCAGGAATGGGGAGTGGCTGGAGCAATCCACCGGGTCTCTGCCTCCCGGCCTTCACCTGCTGGCACACCAAACATCTCGACACGAACTGAGCCACCTCACGTTTCATGCCATACCACCAAACATGCTGTCTCAAGTCTCTATACATCTTGTTGGCTCCGGGATACATAGAGTACTGAGAACGGTGCGCCTCCTGAAGAACCTCCTCCCGAAGTCCTCCGCTCGGCACGCACAATCTGGTACCATGCCTCAACGACCCATCCCCTGCTAAAGAGAACTCCTCCAACAGTCCCATCTGGACCTGCTCCCTGATGACCTTCAGAGCCTCATCCTCAAACTGAGCTGCCCTGACTCTGTCCATCAGCTCCGACTGCACCTGCAGACCCCACATCTGCGCCTCGAACCCAGGAACTATCACCTCTATGCCCAAGCTCTCCAGATCTGCCAGAAGGTGACGATCCGTCGTCAAACACATAGCCACGGGATACCTGCTCAAAGCATCTGCGACCACATTGGCCTTCCCCGGATGGTACTGCAAGGATATATCAAAATCCTTCATCAGCTCTAACCATCGCCTCTGCCTCATATTCAGCTCCTTCTGGGTAAACACGTACTTCAAGCTCTTGTGATCTGTATAGATCTCAACTCGCTCTCCGTACAGATAGTGTTTCCACAGCTTCAAAGCAAAGATGACCGCTGCCAGCTCCAGATCGTGGGTAGGGTAATTCCTCTCATGAGGACGTAACTGCCTAGATGCATAGGCAATTACCTTCCCGTGCTGCTGAAGCACACAACCCAAACCCCGTCCTGAAGCATCACTATAGATCGTATAACCACCAGATCCAGATGGCAGCGTCAAGATAGGAGCTGTAGTCAACCTCGCCTTCAGCTCCTCGAAGGCGGCCTGGCACTCATCGGACCAAACAAACTCCTCGTCCTTCCTGGTAAGGCGGGTCATCGGCTGGGCAATCCTGGAAAAGTCCTGCATGAACCTCCGGTAGTAACCTGCCAGACCCAGAAAACTCCGAACCTCTGCTACTGAGCTCGGCATCGACCAGGACTCTACTGCAGAAATCTTCTTCGGATCCACTGAAATCCCCTCGCCAGAGACAACATGGCCTAGGAACTCCACGCGATCCAAGAAGAACTCGCACTTGGACAACTTCCCGTACAGCTGCTCCCTCCTGAGGGTGTCCAACACAATCCTCAGGTGCTCATCGTGCTCCTCTGGTGTCTTCGAATAGATGAGAATGTCATCAATGAAGACCACCACGAACTTGTCAAGGTACTGGTGAAATACCTTGTTCATCAAGTTCATGAATACCGCCGGGGCGTTGGTCAACCCAAACGGCATGACGGTATACTCATACTGGCCATAGCGGGTCCGAAAGGCAGTCTTCGGAATGTTATCCCGCTTCACCTTCAGCTGATGGTACCCGGTACGCAAGTCGATCTTCGAGAACACCCTCGCGCCGCTCAACTGGTCGAACAAGTCATCAATCCTCGGCAGAGGATACTTGTTCTTGATGGTAAGGTTGTTGAGCGCCCTGTAATCAATACACAGACGTACCGTACCATCCTTCTTGGGGACGAAAAGAACTGGCGCGCCCCAAGGTGAAGAACTAGATCGAATAAAGCCCTTGTCCTCCAGCTCGTCGACCTGCTTCTTCAGCTCCGCTAACTCACTGTTGTTGATTCTATAGACGTGCTGAGAGATAGGCTCAGCACCCGGCACTAGATCTATAGAAAACTCAACATCACGATCTGGCGGCATCCCGGGCAGCTCCTCGGGAAAAACATCCAAGAACTCAGCAATGCGTGGATGTGGCAACACCGGCCCTGCCAACAACGCTCCGCAGAATCCATCTCCCTGCTCCACAGCACCCCTGGTGAACTCATACTCCGGCTCTCCCGGCGGCCTAAACAGAATCCTGCCCCCTCTGCAGTCGATGCTAGCGTGGTGCGTGCTCAACCAATCCATACCGAGTACCACATCGTAACTCGGAAGTGGCATTACGAGCAGACACGCACTCAGCTCCCGGCCTCTCAAAGAAACTCTCCGCCCCTTACAAACATTATTAACTAGGATGATGCCATTCCCAGTCATAATCTTGCAAGTCCTACCCAGATATTCAGCAATAATATTGTGCCTAAGAGCAAAAGAAACAGACACAAAACTGTGCGTAGCACCAGAATCAAATAAGGCCAAAGCTGGAAAAGAATCGAGCAGAATAGAACCTGCGACAACATCCGCAATAGGCTCCACCTCCTCGGCTGCAAGAGTAAAGGCTCTACCCTGACCACCCCTCTGCTGGCGGTGCTGAACGAACTGCTGCTGCTGAGTCGGAAGCGGACCTCTCTGCTGAACTACCGGCACACTAGCTGGTGCCCTCTGAACTGGTGCCCTCTGAGCAGCTCCAGTAACACGGGGGTTCTTGGGACACTCCCGCATCTGATGCCCAGCGGCACCACAAAAGAGACATAGCCCCAGTCTCCTCCTACATAACTCGAAGAGATGACCGGGCTTCTTGCAGAAGTTGCACGGTGGATCATCCTGCCCCGGACGCTGCTGACTCCTCTGGACAGACGCTCTGGCCTGCCCCTGCTGCTGGTGATGCTGGAACGACTGGTGCTGAAGCTGAGGGCGCTTAGCAGGCCCTGCACTGCTACTGGCCCCAGAAAACACATCTCGATCCCTCTTCGGCTTCAAGCCCAAGTCCCTCTCTGCTTTCTGAGCCTCTGCGTAAACCTCCGCATATGTCGCGTAGAAAGAAGGGATCTGGAACTTGATATCCCATGCCAATCCCTCCCTGAAGCGCTCCGCTCGGATCGCCGGGTCACTCACCATGTACTCGGCATATCGGCCCAGCCGGCCAAACTCCGCCGCATACTCCTCTACGGTCATGCTGCCCTGCTGCAGGTTCTGGAACTGCCGCACCAGGCCAATCTTGTCCGTAGGAGAAAAGAACTTCTCTCGGAACAAGGTCCTGAACTCTGCCCAAGTATGGCCCTCTCCTGCAAGAGCCGGCTCATTCCGGAACCATGTCCGGGCAATATCTAACAACTGCAACCCAACCGCCTCGACCCTCAGGTCGGCTGCCAGGCGGCAGGCCCCCATCTGGCGCTCGATATCCTCGAGCCAATCATCAGCATAGATAATGCCCTCAGTCCCCTTGAAATCCCTCGGACCAAGCTTCTTGAAAGCATGGATATCCCCGATCTTCGGCTGCTGCTGCTGCTGAACCTCCCTCTGTGGAGCCTGACGCTCTACTGCCGCCATAGCCAATCTGTGTGCATCCTCCATGCCCTGGCGTATAACCTCTGTCTGCCTCAACTGAGCCTCGTGCTGAGCCTCGTGCTGAGCCCGCTGGGACTCAAGCACCTGGTGGAAGAACGCTAGCATCTGCCCCATGTCTGTGGGCAGAGGAGGCAATGGAGGAATAGCTCCCATCATCACTGGAGGAGTCCCCTGCTGAGGAGGAAGAATACCCTCGGCAGCTCCCACTGTGGCCCCTGGCACTACGGGAAGTGCACCCACAATGGTCCCAGGGACGGTCATAGAGGTAGCTGGAGGAGTACCCCCAAGAGCCCCAACAGAAGTCCCATCAGCCGGGGAAGTAACCGGAGCCTGTCCGCCAGAAGTGGCAGACCTCTCCGTCTCCCCGAGCCCCTCGCCAGGAGAATGAGTCATCAATATCCTGGAGACAAATTAAGAAGAAGATATCAATATGGCACATGAAGGCAATATCAAAGGAGGACAGCTAGAAAGCAGTAAATCAAAATCAAAGACGGTAAGCAAGATAAGCAAGGAAAGATCCTACTGTGATTGAGCACTCCTAGCCTACTATTCTTATAGGTAACACAGGCTCGTAGTCAACACTCTAAGACGAGTGCCGCTACGACATCGCACTAATTGCGACTTCAGGACCTGCGTGGGCCACCACTAAAACGTGTCACGACCCGCACCCGCTACAAGGGCACGTGACGCGACAACGCCCAGCCCTCACCGAAAAAACGGCGTAGAACGCTGTGTATTTTCTAGTCTGACAACAGTTTATATATATAACAAAACCTGTCGAGAATATAGTCAACTCCGAACGGAGGACAAGCAATGAATATATATAGTGCTCAATCACAACTCTAAGACGAAAAGTAAAGACTGAATGATAAAGACAACAAGACGAGAAAATATAACCTGTCAAGTCCAGAAACAAATAATATAAAAGTCCAGTCTCTAAGTACAGTCCAAATATAATACAGTCTCAAAAAGTAACTGGAGACAAAGTCCAGTACAAAGACCTACTCTAAACTATACAAGTGGTATGGTCTCGTCAGGCGGAGCTACGCCCTGCGGGACCAAGTCTAGGCCCACTACGTCGTCCGGACCGTAGTAGGTACTACAATCTCCCTCGTCGAAATCTGTAATATTTTATCAACAGTCCAGTCAGGATGAAACGAGTACATATATCTCATAACAGATCTCAAGATAGAATAAAAGCTATAAGACTGTAAATAGAGCATATACAATGAATCATGGAGTGTACATGTATGTATCATGGCATGGTAAGCTGTAATACTGGAGCTAGATCAAGAAAAATAGAACGGGATCATGGCATGTACACAAATCAAGGTAAGCTATATCCAATGTGTGTGAGTAATAGTTTCAGCTTGTGATCGGCTTGGGTACCTGTCAAGAATCGGCCTGGCAAGTCATATGTGCGGTATATGACTCACACTGTTCGGGAATGCGAGATGGATCTGATCACAGGCCTACGCTACTACTCTCCCTACCCCAACTGGTAGAATGGATCCAAACAGGACACGTCACTGCACGGGATTCAAATGAGAAGGTAGCTAGCCTTCTCTAGAATCAGTGACCATATATCGAGCAAGAGCTACAAGGGTGCTTGCACAATATATCCCAACCTAAGAAGGAGAAAACATCTCTCGTCGGGATCCAAGAATACCAATCCGTGAGAACCATGTGTCGGGAATAAGCATATCAACACTAATTACATGAATCATAACAGTTATCATAAATTGGGAATAAGTATCAGAGAATGTACTCGCCTGTAAGATGATAAAATACGTCGACTGGAGCAACTGCAGTGTCTCGAGGACCTATAGAGAACAAGACGTATCAATACTAAGTTTAGGAAGTAAAGTTAAATCAAAATAAACCCTATTTAGTCATTCTAGGTCAAGACATGTCTAGTCGGGTCAATCTTGGTCATGGGAGAACGTTAGAAGTTAAACCGGATCAATCTAGGTTGAAAACTGGCCTACCGTTGACTTTTGGTCAACGGGTCAATTCTGGTCAACTCGAGGTCAACACTAGGTCAACCCTAGGTCACTGGTGACTAATAGTTGACTTTTAGTCAACGGTCCAAGTTAGATTGAATTTGGGACCAAATTGGGTAAAGTGTTGACCCATAGTTGACTTTTAGCCTAAAAAGTCAACCGTGGTCAACCGGGTCCAAGACTAGGTTTAGACGGCTAAATCTGCTTATTACCAATCCCTACAACCCATATCCAAGTCCATCTTGGACTCGGAAACTCAAATCTTGGCCGTGGGCCAAATCCCTATTTTACCCTTTTTAAGGGTAAATTTCTACCCTTGGCGATAATCTAGATAGCCTACCTACGCTACTTATTTTGACCCGATCTCCCTAGGGTAGTAGGGTACTATCCTATAGGTTCGTTATCTACCAAAATACCTAAGTAAAGTGGACGTTTAGTCCACCTTACGGCCCTTCGCAGAAATCTCGAATATTTCGAGATACGCACTGACACGGCGCGATACCGGCGCCCTACGACCCCGATTTCCACCCGGGAGCTTACCCGCAAAATCTAAATCACATATTCTAGGCCTATGCCAAGTTTCGTCGCGATCCGACGCTCCGGGCTCAAATTCGCCCTCTAACTCGATTTCTAACTAAAACCCCTCGTTTTACCCTCGTTCTAAATCTCCCTTTTGACTCTCGATTTTAAATCTTCCTCTTCTCTACTTCTCCAATCTTCTTCTTCTTTCCTAATCCCTCTTCTTATTCCTCCTTCCTATTCTTCTTCACTTTTCCTTATTCCTCTAATTTCCTTCTCTAATCTTCTAATCCTAAACTCTTTTTCTCATTCTCTCTTCTTCTAATTCTCTCATCTAAACTTCTCTATATAAACCTATATGTATCTATATATATATATATATATCTACATATATACCAACTAGGGGGGTTTTGTAGTGTGCTAGGGGGGGTTTTGGACTGCAAGCTGCTGCTGCTGCCTGCACTTGCAGCTGCTGCTGCTGCCCTGCATACTGCAGGCTGCTGCTGCTGCTGCCAGCTGCTGCTTGCGGCTGCTGCAAGCTGCTGCTTGCTGCTGCTGCTCTACATCTCTTTCTCTCCTCCCTCTATACATATATACATATATATATACTTTCCTATATATATATCTATCTATATATACTATATATATATCTATATATACATCTATCTATCTATATATCTATCTATCTATTTATATATATAACTCCATACATCTCTACACCTATACACCCACACACGTATACATATATACACACACACACATATACATATATATACAAATATGCATATACATATATACACACACACTTATACATATATAATTAAACACACTCTCTCACACACAACCTCACACACACACCACCACTCTCATCCTCTCCTCTACCACTCTCTACACACCCACACAAATACATACATACATATATATTCCTATATATATATCTAATACAAACACATATATATATATATATATATCTATATATATATACATATACATATATATATACCATCACCTATAATTCCTCTAATCAACCACTTAAACTAGGATTCTAGGGAAAAACCTATAAAATAGGGCAAAGTGTAGAGAATGAGATTCTCTACACTTAATGTGAATGACTAAAATTGAAGAGAGGAATTAATGAGGGTTTAAAGACAAACCTAAATGCTTGGAGAGAGCTTGGAAAAGAAAGGAATTTTTTTGTGGAAGGAGAAGACTTTGGTGTGAAGTAATGAAGGAAAGAGGGGGGGGTTAGCCATGGCCGGCCACCCATGTGTGGGCTATTGGGTTGGGATCCAATAGCCCACCACCCAATAACCTAAGTTTGGGTTCAATTTGAAATCGGGTTGGTTCGGTTCGATTCGGTTCGATTTTAAACGACTAATTAAGTCTCTAAAATGACTAATTAAGTCATGGAAAATAGGTTAATAATTTCTAGCCTATTTTTGATGGTACATGGGCTAAGCCCAGCTAGTATGGGGGTCCCACTAGGGTCCAGGCTACCCGGGTCTCCAAATTGGGTCCGAATTGGATAAAATTCAAACCGACTCAAATAAATTCCTAAAAATCATATAAAATCAAATAAAATTCCTAAAATAATATTAAACTTGAAAATGACAAAAATACCCCCAATTTGAAAAACTGGGGGTGACAACGTGTCCTAGTTGCGTGTCGTGTCCTCCAGACCCCCCGAACAGCAGGGGATCCAATCTCGAGCGCGCGCGTGCGTGTCCACACGTGTCCATGCATCGAAAATGACACAAGCCGACACAATAATCACCACAGAAGAATAGAAATGCATAAACAACAGTAAAACCTAATTTTCTATTTAAAAACTTTGCACAAACGAAATCGAAATGCCCTCAGTGGTATTTCGACAAACACCTAGGCACTACCTCTGATACGTGTCCAAATGGATACAAAACTTACAAAACCCGACACGACACCAATGCAGGCACTTACGGGACCCCTAGGGCTTCCTAATCATGAAAAGAAATCAAAGTTTCATGGAGAAATGAGAAAGTTGCCTATGGATGAACTTTCAAGAAAAATCCCCTTTGTGAGCTCCTCTCTTGATATCCCAATCCAATCAAAACAACCTCAAATTGAAATAAAACTCAAATAGCAGCAAGAACAGTAATATTAGGATCCAATGCAACTTATTTGGGAGAAAAAGGATCTAAAATAGATTTTTTATGGGTTTTTAAACATGGAGACTCACCTCTTTCTTCTCTTGAAATAAATTCCTAAAGAAGAGGCTAGCCCTAGATTTTAGGAGAGATTATATAGTGGGGGAATTCCTAGGTTGGCTGGACAAAAATGTTAGGATTAGGGTTTGGGCACTTGACTAATGGGCTTTGGGCTTAGTCATAAATCAATGACTTAAAAATCACAAGTCATGACTTGTGGTCAAAATCCTTCTATTCAAATCTCAATATTCCTAATTGGTTTCCCTAACTAGAGTATGGTTAACTTAACTTAACCTAGGATCTCATATCTAGTCAAGTCCAACTTAACTAGGGTTAGGTCACAAAGTCAAAGCTAGTCAAAGTCAACCTAGTCAACCCTTATTCAAACAATTCCAAAATAATTTCTAAAAATTCCCATAAATTCAAATAAATTCTAATAAATTTAAATTACCCCAAAAATGTCAAAAATACCCTCAAACTAGAAATATGGTAGTGATATAGACCATGGCAAAACCTACGCATCATCTCCTCTGGGTCTGCAACCAGACTAGGACCAAAACGGCTCAAACGACTAAACTCTGCTGCATATTCGTCAACAGAACGGTTCCCCTGCTGGATGTTCTAGAATCGTAGCCCTATGGCTACCCTAGCGGTGGTCGAGAAGAATTTCTTCTTGAACTGGATCTTAAACTGATCCCAAGTGGCCCTCCCTCTCGTGAATAGTGGCTCATTCCTGAACCAAACTTCTGCCAAGTCTGTTAGCAGAAATCTCGCTGCCTCGACCAGGAGGTCACCCGGCAACCTAGCTCCTAGGAGCTTCCTCTCTACCGAGTCTAGCCAGTCATCTGCTACTACGATGCCCTCAGTCCCCATGAACTCCCTGGGGTTTAAACCCATGAAGTCCTTGATGTTCCCCGCTCTCTGCCGTGGCTCTACCGATGGTGGGACCATGGTACACTCCTCAGAATGCTCCATGCTCTGGCGGAGTAAGGTGGTCTGCTCCTGATGGGTCGTTAGGAACCCCTGGATCCGAGTGAGCAGTTGGTTCCCGTCGAGAGTGACGGAAGCCTGGGCAGGTATGGTAATAGGTGGTGGTGGGAGTATCGGGTCCTGCTGGGACTGTGATGTGGAAGGTGGTGGAGGCATCTGGGTTGGTAGATTTGTGGAGTGGGAGAGTATGGTAGGTGGAGGTGGAGGTGCATCGGTCAACTGGCCAATCGACTGGATAGGAAGTGTGTCATTCTCAGGTGTGGCATACTGGGATGAGTGGGTGAGCACCATCTAATAAATAAAAGAACTTATAAGGACTCTTTTAAGTAAACAATCATAAATAACAAGAAAGTCCAATTTGTAATAGCGAGCATATGTTACGATACGTTTCCTATGTTGCAATCGTAGTAATCCTCTAGGTGTTCTAAAATATTATTCCTAGTGTTGTCTAGTTACCTTAAGTTTCTAATTGCAGGCATGCTTGGTACAATAACGTAACCAAACAATTTAGTCAGGACCTGCATGGGCCACCACTAAAAACATGTCACGATCCGCTACCCAAATTGTTGGGCCGGGCCGAGTCATGTCCAGTCTACGCTTGAGATAAAGCGTAGTAAGCTGTTCTAAAGACAAATAAGATAAGACCAAAGTGTGCTAACAGTTTTATATGTCAAATTGAGTCAGAATATAACCAAACACAAAATCATCTCGTATATAAATATGTTCCAAGCACATGGCCAAAATGTAAAACTGGATATAGGTCCAGTCACAAAATACATAGTCTAAAACATGACTACTCTCAACAGTCCCGAGAAAAGAAACAAACTAGACGAGTTTTCCTACAGGTACATCCTCGTAAGGTAAAGCCTGATCCTCGATGGCAACTCCATAATAGGAATCACATAGCAACTCCTCATCGGTAAGTATACCTACAACGTTTATCCTGTCAGGATGGGAGCAAGTACTGATTTCTAGCAAACTAAATATACGAAACATGAAATGAACAGGAGTGTAGGGATCATGGCATATCACAAACTATCATGGCATCATATGTCTGTTTTAAAGTTTAAAACTGTAGCATGTACGTGATCGATCAATAGGTAAATAGGATGTACAGTGGTACATATCAAGTTTCTCTGAAGTATACATACGTACACTAACGGCATCGGTGTATATCCATACACAAACGCGGGATCAGACCTACGACAAAGTTACATATAGAATGTTACCGTGCACGGTAAATACATACGGAGAAGGGGACATGATCACGTACTCTACTAGCAGTTTCCCCTTAACCCATTTTATAACATGTGAGTGATACGAGAACAGTATAAAGCATGGTGGATACTGTCACGACCCGGTCCCAATTTCTTGGGTCGAATCGGATCATGCCCAGCCTGCACCGTTGTTGAGACGGCGGCAGTAAGCTGTATCACTCATGTAGGTAATCAACAACACAACTAATTGCCACAACTTAATATTTTGAAAATTAAAACTTGTCCAACATAAGTTACAACTGATAATAGAAATAGTCTTTTTAAATAACAACAACTGAAAATAGAAAAAATGACAACAGCTAAAAGATAGGCTCGTCATCTCCAAGATCAGCATCATCTGGTAGCACAGCTGGATACAACTCAGGATCATAGTAGCTACTTATCAGTAACTCTGTCTCATCAGTGGAACCTATTAGGGGTGGAGAATCCAGTCAGGAAAGGAGCAAAGTACAATTATGAAAATTAACAATTTCACTAATGATTAGCAATTTGCAATATTAAACAGTTTTAAAATAATGATTTTCAACTAAACTACAAGATAGTAAACAATGTGATTCGAGTATGTAATGACTATGACCGGTTTGGGATGATTCAATTGTATCCTAATGATACGGTCCGGCCTATCCTCGTGAAAAAGGAATAAGCTCGCACAATCAATTATCTATTTGGCTTTGGTCATAGAACACTACGCTACTCCCCTAATATCCCGAGTCAATCAGATTCAATCATTACTCTAGGAGAGAGTTACGTGTAATACAGTGGTTTAAACATGCATGATTACTAACATTAATTAAACTGTGCTTTAACATAACCGTACTTGCCTTGCTTATAACTGGATTCAATGTTGGTTCCGGGATGATGCTAGTACAGTCCTCGAAACCCTACAATTGAGAATTTCTGACTTAGCACCAATATTCAATTCATATCTAGGTGTGCTAGTTACAATCTCTAGAATTTGTCCTAGTCCGATTTTAGATTATTTACAAACTCTACCAGAACACGCTTATCGATGTGAGTTGCTAACTGAAGAAATGTTAATTTAACTTTTTATTGGGAAAAATCGTATTTTTCAATTATTTGGCAAAACTTTGTATTTTATTATATTATATTTAAAAATAATATTTCTTTAAATGAGAAAAACGTGAAATTTGTTTAAATAATAAACTTGTAATTTTCCTAATTTATTTAATGTGAGAAAACAATATTGATTTTTCCTATAAAATAATTATTTTACTATTTTACGTGTTTACGTCAACCACACCAGAAAAGAGTAAAAATTATACTAACTTATTACAAAACCACAGAAAGTAATAAAAGCTGGGCTTATGCCCTTTACAGACTTTTTTTACATGAATTAAAATAAGAAGAAAACATTGGTTAGTCCTAAAAATTTCCTACAATTTAATTATAAAATAAGACTAGTACTTAAATTAAATTAAATTAATTTCTAGTCTCAGACTTTGGTCCAATAGTCAAAAATAGCTAATGCATCAACGTCCAGGTAAAACCGGTTTCGTTTGCATTTCGCTAAGGGCCCATGGACCGATATGGTCGTCGCCCAAAAATTCATTTTATAAAATATTTCTGAAAAACCGATTTGAAATCCATTTATAAATTTTATAAAATTTTGGCAGCATTTCCTCTATTTTCGGGATAACCCAAAACTGGGAAAATGTGCCAACAATTCCAACAATTATCCCAAACCAGGAAAAACCCAATTTCCAACCAAAAAATAATAATAATATCCAAAACCCGAAAATAATATCCACAGCACGTTTCCGGAATTCGAAAAACCGAAATTAAACTCGAAAATTCCGAAAACTCACAAAACCAAAACCAACAAAAGAATTATTCACTCAAAACCCATATTTTTCCAAACCACAGCAGAAAATCGTCAAGCCAGAACTTCTTCCGAAATGGACTTCGGAAAACCCAAAATCATCTAAGCCGAATCCCGTAACAGGATCGAGGACCGTATCATCATCGACTACTCTAATTGGAGGGACACGAGATATGCCTCAGTTTGCTCGGCTAGAGCTCTCAGATGCAATTATAGAGAAAAGCCAAATTCTCGCGGACTCGGGATGATCCAGGAATACGCGGACAGCGGGATTGGGCTACGGGAAATCAGATCGGGATAGCAAGCCGGGGCACGTAAGAGCACTGGACAGTGGATCGTGGTTGGGAACAGCAGCGGAGAGGCACGGGAAAACAGCGACGAAGGACAGCGGGTCACGGGGCCACGTGAGGTCGGCCGGCCGGGAACGATAGAGCTGGTCGGGCCGGCTGGGTCGAGCACGGGCGGCGAGGAACGCCGGGCTGGCCTGGGGTCGCCAGGCTCGGGCTGGCCTGGGCGCTGGAAAAGCTCGATGTCGGGTCAGCCTAGAAGCGAGGCCTGGTTTCGTCGGTAGGGCACGATCGAAAATCGTCGAGGGAGTACGACCTGATCTAGGGCTCGGGTTAGGGATTTGGGGGAATTTTTGGGGAAAAAGATGGAGGATGATGAAGGAAAGAAGAGCCATATATAGGGGAAAGGATGCTAGGAGTTACAGAAGAGGAAGGGCGACGGTGGCTGGCGGTTTCGGGAGCCGAGGGGGTCGACTTGCTCGCGTACGTTTAAGAAATGAGAGGAAAGGGTTTTCCTCTGTTGTTAGTAATTGGTTTTTAAGAAAGAGAGAGAGAGAGTTTTAATGAGAGTTGAATGTATATATTTTAATGAAGGTTGTAATCGTTTAATAATTCAAAATTTTATTTAAAGATAATCTTTTGAAATGAAACCTAGTTTGGGTTCGGTACGGAAACTGGGTACAGACTCGGGTCAGACGCAACATACAAAATTCGAAGATATAATAATTATATTTTTTTTTCATGATAATAATTAATTTACTTAGACTTTTATACGAAACCGATTTTTTTTTCGGAAATAAGAACGGGTCTGGGTTCGGGATAAAACCAAAAATCCAATTATTTTATTTTGAAAATAATTTTCATAAATTCACTAACGGCATATCAAGTTTCTCTGAAGTGTACATACGTACACTAACGACATCGGTGTATATCCATACACAAATGCGGGATCAGACCTACGACAAAGTTACATATAGAATGTTACCGTGCACGGTAAATACATACGGAGAAGGGAGCATGATCACGTACTCTACTAGCAGTTTTCCCTTAACCCATTTTATAACATGTGAGTGATACGAGAACAGTATAAAGCATGGTGGATACTGAGAGCAGTATAAAGCATATGAAACATGGTGATATATGACTTGTAGTTTAGATATTGGTATTTTAGCACGGTTTATACACAATTCATTATATGCTGTAAATAAAGTTTGTAGAGGTACTTGCCTCTAGTAAAGCAAAGTAGTGATGGAAATGCTATAGATGTCTGGTGTCTCGTCACTGTAAAGAATGATACATAAACTTAGTTTTTATACTAAGTTAAACACTAGGACACTAGTGGTGCGACACGACTTACTGACTTGACACCTAGCCAAATGATGACTTTAGCATAGGAGACCAATGTAGGGCGACACAATACCCAAACCAACTTTCTATGGCCTTTATACTATGGTATGGTGAAGTCCAATACTACAATATCCCAAAATCACACAATAAATCGTAAGTCGTAATTAATCAATAATTAAATCAGACTATGCACTGTGTTCCAACAATTTTTAAAATAGACAAAAAGCTCAATTATATATAAAATAAAGTACCATAATGATCCTTATTAATTATAGAATTTTATACTAATTTTTCTGGAACTTATAAACCCTCATAGATATTTATTAAAAATCAGCAAACATAAGTACTCTGAAAATGAGTTCTGTTTTCCTATTTTTATAAAATGCCAAATTACTAATTAATTGCTAGAAAAATTATATTAAATTATCTAAATTAACATAGTACTTAAATACAATTTTTTTCATATTTTTACAGCAATTAAACTATATATAAAAATTCAAAATTAGCAAGTAACAATTTCTAGAAAATAATTAATTATTTATTTACTATTTTATCCACGTATACGAAATTGAACCGAAGTCCAGATACGGGACCAAAGCCATGAATCAAGTCCAATATGACTTGTACAGACCTTGAATGTATTTAGACACATTTGGGCCCAAAAACCTATGCTAGGTTTGGACACCAAATGGCCATAATTAATACAATCATTCATATATTAAAATATATATTAAAGTATTTTAATAATATATATTAAAGTAGTGAAATATACAAGTCATAAAATTATATAATAAAATAACTTATAAATTTACACATAATAATATTTTGCACAAAATTGTATTTGAAATATTTATACATATACAACAAATACATTTATATATATACATAAATATATAGATATTTATATATGTATAATGAACATATATATATAATAAATATACATATATATAAAAAAATACTTAATATAAAATATATATATATATAAATACAGTATATATATTATATATATAACAGTATATATAATAATATATATATAAATACATATATATATATACATATATATATATATATATATATATATATATATATATATATATATATATATATATATATATATATATATATATATATATATATGTATATATAAAAACAAATAAAAACATATATATATATGTATATATAAAATATATATATATATATATATATAAATAAAAACAAAAACAAAACAAAAGAACACAAAAGGGGGGCTCGAACTCGGCCCGCTGGGACAGGGGGTGGGTCTGAGCGCCACTCAGCTGACCAGTGGGTCAGCTCGAGCTTGCTGTTAGGGTTAGGTCTGAGTTAATTATACAGTGAAATACAATAACGGATTAGAAAACAAACCAAACCCGATAACTTGTGAAATAACCAAACCCATTAGCCCATGGCTCTGTGTCTTCGTGTCCTGACAGTTAGGGATACGAAGACAAACGAGCCCTGTTTCCAAGGCGTGTACGACACACACGACACGAGTTTCCCATATCCGAACACATCAGTGGACTCCTCGTGTCTAGGCGAGTCCAGTGACACAAACACGAGACACTGAACGACACGAGGGGTAAGATGACACGTATGTGTCCGATGGGTAGTGGCCGTCGAGGGTGCTACACGGCGGAGGAGGCATCGGGGTCGACGGAGGAAAATGGTGCTGAGTTCGTCACATCGTGGCGAACAATATGGCAGTGGTCGGAGGCGGTGGCGTGGCCTGTAGGGGCGGTGCTCCTAGAGCTAGGGTTCCAGCGAGCTCGTCGAGGAAAAAATAGGGTAGGGCGGTGGCTAGGGCGGTCGGAGTGATGTCTAGGATTAGGATTTAGGTCGGGGTCTATTTATAGGGTCGAATGGCGGTGGAATTAGGGTTAGGGTTACGGGAAATTAGGGTTGTAGGTCGGTCGTCGGTCGTCGATCGTCGGTGAGATCGTGGGGGGGTGACGGGTGTTTTACAGTTAGGTCCCCCAAGTTTGGAGTTTTACAAACTAACCCTACCGCTTTACAGTTTGCAAAATATAAATTACAAACTGATATAAAACAATTTGAAAAATTACAAACTTATATAAAAATAATTCAGTAAACTATAAATTGATATTAAAACAATTTAACAAATTGCAAGTTGATATTTTTAAGCTATAAAATTATATAAAAATTATTTAAAAATCCTAGAAAGTTTCTTAATAATTATAATAACTTATTTTAAGGATAAAAATGCTATTTAAAAATGGTCAAAATATTCAGGGGCTTACACCTGCCAAGAGCGAGGATCAGTACGATCACATGTACTGGCGAATGGCTAATTAAAATCCAAGCTCTGCATTTGATTCAAAAGGTTTCGTAAACATGTTAGCTAGCTATTTCAATGATCTTTCTAACCATCCTGCTCGATTTGCATGTTAACATGTTTTGAGGCAAGCATATGAAATTGTATAACATTAAGCAACTATCATACTCATCCCGTGCCATGTGCATTTGTTAAGCAGTGAAAGGGTATGAAGGCCACTGGCAATGTCAAGCCATCGCGGACTATAGCTAGGTTAGACGTCGACTCTTTCACGTCGGGTAGCGAGCCCTGTGCGAAAGTTCCCGCATAACTCGCGTCGATGAAAGGCTGGCGCTTGCTATACTCGTTCCTCCCGGGCCGAATCGGTCCCTTGGCCTAGGCAACCGTTCGAGGAAACTTCACCTTATCGACAAGTTGTCCAATGACCGTTTCGCAGAGTCCTTGTTATGAACTTAGTTGATTTACTCATTTAGCCATATCGTTGCGATAAACGTTAATCGATTCATTCATTGCTTTACATAAGCTAAGTGGAATTTCATAAGGAAGCATGTTTTCTATTTTCAATACCCACAGTTTGATAGCAAGTGTTACATGAAGAATCGTGGCACGATTTATTGATTCTACACTGTTATGACAAGCATTCATTTTACTTCACGTATTGATTTCTTTGAAGTAGAGGGACGAGGCGAAGGAGGTCAGCCACTCGCCTTAGACTTACTTCAAGCGAGCGACCGGTTGGCTACGTTGTCGCCTACGCGATCACCTGCAATCGCATAAGCAACTGATTAGAATACTGTATAATTCAAAGAATTTCGATATGAATGCGAAGCTCGAAAACGCAAGTCAAAAAAATCCATCGAAAACATTCACAAAAAATACATTCACGAAAACCAAAGCCAAAGCCAAATCAAGTACGGCATAAAAATCAGAGCAACGGAAGGTCTCTCCCGACTCAGCCGCAGAGCCAATCCTCGAGGCACAACCCGCTGAATATGGGAATTGGTTCCGAAGAAGCCATTCCATAATGTAGAATGGATCTTAATTCAACCGTTTCCGTTCGATCGACTCGGTCGATTCCGACCTATCGGTCCCGACCGAATCGATAACGACAGTGTTCCTTTCTCGCGCACCCCGTGGATGGAAACGGGACACGATGTAGGGACGGGGCACTACACCATAACCAACTAATAAAAAGTTTCGCCCTCGAAACTTAAGGATAGAACCTACCTCTACGAGAACAATGAAGGAAATTTCTCCTTCATTTCCGATTCAAGCTCCCACGTCGACTCTTCGACCGAATGGTTCCTCCAGAGGACGCGGACGAGAGGGATCGCTCGATTTTGCAGCAGCTTATCCTTGCGTTCTAAGATTTGAACTGGCTCTTCAACGTAGGATAAGTCAGACTTTAGCTCCAGCTGGCCAAAATCTACCACGTGGCTCGGGTTATGCACGTACTTCCATAGTTGAGAGACGTAGAAGACATTGTGTACACCTTCAAGCGCCGGCGGTAGGGCAATTTTATAGGCCATTGGGGCAACCCGCTCGAGTATTTCGAACGGCCCAACGAATCTCGGACTCAATTTTCCCTTCGTGCCGAACCGAGTAACTCTCCGCATGGGCGACACTTTGAGAAATACGTGATCGCCTTCTTGAAACTCGAGGGGTCAACGATGAATGTCTGTATAGCTTTTCTGACGACTCTGCGCAGTCTTTAATCTTTCCCGAATGAGCCAAATTTTCTGCACGGTCTGTTCTACCAGTTCCAGACCGAAAATCTGTCGCTCTCCGACTTCGTCCCAGCAAATGGGTGATCGGCACTTGCGCCCGTAGAAGGCTTCATACGGTGCCATTTGGATGCTGGATTGATAGCTATTGTTCTATACAAATTCGGCCAGAGGTAGATGAATGTCCCAGCTTGATTTGAAGTCAATTGCGCAGAGTCGTAGCATGTCTTCGAGAATCTGATTGATGCGCTCCGTTTGGCCGTCGGTCTGAGGATGGTAAGCTGAACTGAACTGCAACTTGGTACCCAGCGCCGACTGAAGGCTACTCCAGAATCGTGACATAAACCGTGAATCCCGATCAGAGACGATGGATATTGGAACTCCGTGCAGCCGCACTATCTCATCAAGACATATCTGCGCCAGGCGATCAACGCACCAAGCAATTTTGATGGCAATAAAGTGCGCTAACTTGGTTAATCGATCGACGATGACCCAGATGACATCATTTCCCCGCGACGTCTTCGGCAGACCAA
Source organism: Iris pallida (assembly GCA_029216955.1). Taxonomy (NCBI): domain Eukaryota; kingdom Viridiplantae; phylum Streptophyta; class Magnoliopsida; order Asparagales; family Iridaceae; genus Iris; species Iris pallida. Next base: position 6,978,268 of record JANAVB010007399.1, on the reverse strand, counting down.
CAATAAAATCCATGCACACGTGCTGCCACTTCTATTTCGGAATTGCCAGATTCTGCATCTCCCCGCCCGATCTCTGATGCTCAGCTTTTACCTGCTAACAGGCCATGCATTGCGATACGAAGAGTGCCACATCTCTTTTCATCCCATGCCACCAGAAGTTCGTGCGGAGGTCCTTGTACATCTTCGTGCTACCGGGATGCAAGGTGTACTTCGCATAGTGCGCCTCCGACAGTATCTCCTTTCTGAGTTCTGAATCGTCCGGAACGCATAGCCGACCCTTCAATCGAAGCATACCAATTTCGTCTTCTGCAATGTCGGTCGTCCTACCCGTCGAAATTAGCTCTCGCATCTTCTTTAGGTACGGATCGTCCTTCTGAGCGGTCTTCATCTTTTCTTGCAGGCTCGGCTCAAACTAGGGGTGAGCATCGGTTCGGTTCGGTTCAAACCGAACCGAATATGTGAAAACCGAAATAACCGTAAACCGTATTTTTCAAAACCGAAAACCGAACCATTTTTATAAAAACCGAACAAAACCGAACCGAATTAATTCGGTTCGGTTTTCGGTCGGTTCGGTTTCATGGGCCAATGTGCATGGCCTTCAAGTTTTTAGCAAAATGAGCCTATTTAAATAACAAATTTTTAAAAAATATATGACATTATTTGTCACGATCCGGTCCCAATTTCTTGGGTCGAATCGGATCATGCCCAGCCTGCACCGTTGTTGAGACGACGACAGTAAGCTGTTCAGTAGCAGATAACCATACAACAACACTATATTTGTCACAACTCAAAATTCGAAAATAAAACTTTATTAAACTTTTACAATGAAATAAAAGATACAACTTAAATCATTTTTTTTACATACATCATGAATAAAAGAAAACTCTAGGCAAACAGCTCAGCAATCTCGAATTCCTCGTCTTGGGATCGCGTAACAAAGCCTCATCAGTGATACCTAAAATGTTGGGTCTCCAGTCAGGAGGGAGCAAAGTACAATTACGAATATCCAATAATTCAAATAACAATTTGAAATTTGCAATGTTAAACAATTTGAAATACTTTAACAATATTTTTCACAATTCTACAATTGAAAACAATGTGATTTGAGTAGGTAACGAACTATGACCGGCTTGGGATGATTCAATTATATCCTAATGATACGGTCCGGCCTATCCTCGTGTATAGGAGGAATCAGCTCGCACAATCAATGATGCAATATAGGGGTATTGGTCATAGACGCTACACTACTCCCCCAATATCCCGAGTCAATCAGATTCAATCAATGAGTCAATATTCGAACTCTAGGAGAGAGTTCCGTGTAGCAATGTGGTTTAAAATTGCAATAAAATAATTACTAGATAAATTTCCAAATAGACATAACTGCACTTGCCTTTGTATTAAAATGACTGGAAAGACGAGTCGGTACCGAGGAGGAACGTCAGTTGTAACTTCGAGTTCCTACAGTTGAGAACTCGACTTAGATCCTTTGTATAACCAGGCTAAGTGTGCTAGTTGCAATCTCTAGTAGTAAGTCCTAGTCAGGTTTTAAGTTGTATTAATTTATAGCTAACGATTACGTCGCAACTACGTGCGTTGATTAAACCGATTAATTGGATTATTTGGAAATAACAACGAGAATCAATTAACTTTGGAAAACTTTGTGTTTTTGTAATATTTTTATAAAAATATAGTTTTCTTTTAATGATAAATCATGAACTAGTTATTTACTAATTTTTCATCCATTTAATTAATTCTCAATTAATTATAAAGTTAGGCTCTAACTACGATTTAAACGTCCAATCAAAAACCACCCAAGATCACATCCACCCAGAAAATAAAATAAAAATCTACGCTACACAATACAAGGGCACAGCTAAACATCCTAGAGTGGGCTTATGCCCTGTACAATTATCTTTTACATCAAATAAGAGAAAAGTGATTTAATTACTAAATAAAGTGCAGTAAATAAATAACTATATTAAATAGCCTAAATATTAAATAAAATAATTTAAAATAAATGCTAAGAGTCTCAGACTCGGTCCATCATCAAAATCCAGCTAATACCACAACGCCCGGTCGGACCGGTGCGTTTGCATTTCGCCAGGGCCCACAGACCGGTACGGTCGTCGCCCGAAAAATCAGTTTTAAAATTCATTTCCGAAAACCGATTTTGAAATCAAATTAAATATAGTTTTGTAAAAATTTGGGCAGCACTTCCTCTATTTCGGGACAAACCCAAAACTGGGAAATACGCCACAGAAAACCTGCAATTGTTCCAACCAATAATAATCCCAAAATATATCCACCGAAATAATTTCCAACACCACCAGAAATAACTCCCAATCCACAGAACTTCCCAAAATATCCGGGAATCCCACAATCAAACCAAACCACACAAAACCCAGCAGATAAAATCACAGAAATATGCTAACGCAGCTAACCGAATAAAATACGCAGCTAACCGGATTTCCCAAAGGGAAACCGGGGACCGATTCTCATCATGGACTCTACGGGAGGGACGAACTACTGTGATTAACAGGGATTACCAAATTTCCGTTGGCGGGGAGCCGCAGGAAAAACTTGGGGAGAAACCGAAACAAAGTTCGGACAGCAGGTCACAGATCTGGACAGCAACGCCTCGCGACAACAGGGTCGCCCACGCACAGAAGAGGCGCGGAAGAGTCTGCGGGAGAGGGGATCCGCGGGAGAGGTCTGGAAGCCACGCGCAGAGTCGCGCGGAGGCGACAGCACGCCGGTAGGGCACGCGACCACGGGCGAGGGGTCGGTCGGCTCGGCACGGGGTCGGCAGAACCGCGCGCGGGGAGGAGCTCCGCCGGGGGCGCTGTTGGCCGGCGAACGGCGGGGAGCCGCGGAGGGGGTCGGCCACAGGGTGGATCGGGCTGCGGAAAACGTCGGGTTCGCCGGAAACTTCGCCGGAAATGGGTTTAGAAGGAGAAGTTGGTGTGGGGAAAATAATGGGAAGAGGGGTTTTTATAGGATAAGAGAGTTGGGGGTTACCAGAGGAAGGAAGGCCAACAGCCTCTCGGCCTTGATGATGCCGGCGGCGGGAAGCCGATGGGGTCGACGGTTGAAGAAGACAAAACCGAAAAGACTTCGGTTAAAAACCATAGAAGCTACAAGCTTCCAACCCACAAAAATGAATGATACTCATTCATTCAATGAATGGGAACTCAATGAATGTTACAGCAACTCATGGCCTAAATAAAAATCTATTAATGGGTTTTTGGGCCTATTAGACTTAGTAATTGAATTAAAAACAAATGGCTTAAATAATAAGAAATAAGTTTGTGGGCTATAAGTAATATATGCTTTAACCAATTTGTTTTTAAGAAAAATATAGTTGGGCTTTAAATCATGATTAAAGAAAATTTGGATTAACAGATTGTAATATCATTTAGAAAATTGCAACTAATAATTTGTAACTCTAAATTAAAAAAAATGTTTTTAGGTTTAAAATGGGTTCGGTGTCTGGCCTGACAATCAAAAGTCCAAGTTGTTAATAATTTTGAAATAATTTGCACCCAAAAATATTTAATAATAATAAGAATAATTAGAAATACTAATTATCACACTAAAACACTAATAATAATTAATTACAAAAATATGGGTTTCACAATCTTCCCTCCTTAGAAAATTTTGTCCTCGAAATTAAAGGCAGGGTAGGAGAATCAAACAGGTACGGGTACTACACCCGTAACTCAGGTCCAACAATAAGAATTTTCAAGACAGTCATGGATGAGACGGTTTAGAGTCAAATTTTATTTATGATATCATCCATGCAAAAAAAAATACAAAGGCGAACCAAAGTACACGAGGTTGATCAGACCATCATGCACCGGTCCTGATTAGACAATATGTTAGTGGGTGCACCCAATAAAATATCATCATGATCAAGCTTGATTTAAAGAGATAGCTTACAAAACTAGGCTAACTTAGCAGCATTAGTCAAATTTAGAACGGAAAAAGAAAAGATAAGGAATAGGAGTTTAAGTGATGGCTCAAATTCTGATTTCTTCTCATCTCTGACTAGACTTGCAACTGGTTTCTCTGGCACTGAAAGGTTGATTCCAATCTTCAGTTCTGAATTATCCAAAATGTGACTCAGATCCGAAATGTAACGTCTGAGCTGAGACGTAGAAGACGTTGCACACTCTCAAGATTAGCTGGTAGAGATAACTGGTACGCTACTTCCAACGCGTCTTAAACTTCAAATGGCCTGATGTACCTGGCCTCAATTTCCAGCTTCGTCAAAACTGATTGTTCCTCTGGTAGGAGAAAACTTCACCAAATGCAATTTGGTCTTCCCAAGACCTACCAAATTCCAAGACGCAAAATCACAATACATCTTCAAGCATCTGGATTGACCTCTCTGATTGCTCGACCCGCGGTACTCCATGAATCCGGTAGATGTGCTTCTCGTACAATGCTGCCCACTTCTTAGTGGATAACCAACTTTGAAGGAAAATAAAGTGTGCTGACTTAGTCAGTCGGTTTTCTATAATCCAATTGGTGCCCTTCTCTCCTTGGGAACAAGGCAATCCTTACTCAAAGTTCATTGTTATATGCTTCTACTTCCACTCCGAATTATCCAGCGGCTGCATCAAACTTGTTGTTCTCTTGCTAAATTCCTCATGTTGACAAATTCATATCTATTCCTACACCTGGAATTGTCCTTCTTCATTCCATAGCACCAATCAATAGAGGCATATTCTGATACATCTTATTAGCTCCTGAATGTATGGAATACTGCAACTGGTGTATTTCTTTCATCAACTCGTTCCTCCGTTTGTCAGCCGATACGCAAAGCCTCGTACCATTTTTCAGAGTTCCACTGCTGTTCAATTTAGAAACCCTCAAGTGTTCCTGCCAACACTTGATCTCTAAGCCTGCAAAGTGCCTCGTTTTGAAACTACGTTCTCTTGATTTTTGTCCCTCAGCCTTGAACTTCATCAATACTGAATTAGTATCCAGCTCCGTCATTCTATCTCCAGGTAGTATAACCTCTAGTCCAAGCTTCTCGACGTCTTCTAGTAGGTGCCCTCCTTGGTTAAGAACATCGCCACTGGATATCAACTAAGTGCATCTGCGACCACATTAGCCTTACCTGAATGGTACTGCAGGTTGATGTCGAAATCCTTTATCTGCTTCAGCCAACTTCTTAGTCTAACATTCAGCTCTTTCTGAGTGAAGACATATTTCAGACTTTTGTAGTCCGTATATATTTTCACTCCCTTTCCATAAAAATCATGCTTCCATAGCTTCAAAGTAAAGATAATTGCAGCAAATTCTAAATTAGGTGTGGGATAATTCTTCTCATGAGTCTGCAGTTGCCTAAATGTGTAAGCAATTACTTTCCCATGTTGTTGAAGAACGCAACCCAGTCCTTTTCCAGAGACATTACTGTAAATTGAGAACCCACCGGTTCCTGCGGGTAGCGCAAGGATTGGTGTAGTGGTAAGCTTCTCAATGCCGTCTGGCAAACTTTTCGTTCAGATGAACTCTTCATCCTTCCAAGTGAGCTTCGTCGTTGGCTCAGCAATCTTGGCGAAATCCTTCACGAACTTCTGATAGTAGCCGGCCAAGTTCAAGAATCTTCCGAATTGAACTTGGGGTATATCACTCTTCAACAACAGCTATCTTCTATTGAAATTTCTTCTCTTGACAACATGGCCAAAAGTTACCTTGTCAACAATCCACGTTCAGATAACTTACTATAAACTTCTTTTTCCTCAAAGTTTCCAAAATTTACTCAGGTGTTCTTCATGCTCTTCTTCAGTCTTCAAATATATCAGAAGGTTATCTATGGGGAAGATAAACTGATTCAAATACTCATGAAAATCTCTGTTCATGAGATTCATGAACACAGCAGAAGCATTTGTCAGTCTAACGTCCTGACCAAAGAAAACTACCCATACTTGGTGTTTGAAAGCCGTCTTGAAAATGTCCTCTTTCCTGACTTTGATTTGATGGAAATCAAATCTTAAGTCAAACTTTGAAACACCCTAACTCCACACAACCAGATCAAACAGATCCTCGATCCAGACAGAAAGTACTTGTTCTTTAGTGTCTGGTAATCGATGCACATCCGTTGTTCCATCCTTCTGGGCACAAACAAGATAGGTACTCCCTAAAGTGAAGTTCCACTCTGAATAAATCCTAGAGCCTTCATTGATCTGGTCCTTCATCTTCTTGGCCAACTTCGGGTTGACTCTGTAACATCCTTTAGAAATAGGAAAAGAGCCAGGGACTAAGTCAGGGGTGAATCCTATGTCTATATCTGGGATAATCCGGGGAGACTATCAGGGAAAACATCTGCCATAAGAGTGTAACTAAAATTTCTATTCATGGGGAGAATTACAGCAAAACTCTTATGATTGATCTAAGGACATCCTGTTACAACTTCCAAAAAGATGATGCTATTCTGCGGTTCTAGGTACTATTCTTCATGGTTCTGCATGAGCAGTCTCCAACTGCTTCCCTTTCTAAGAACCTCGAGTATACATCATGCCTTATTGTAAGGGGTAGGGTCTGCTGGATAGAAAGAGGGTCCCTAGGTTGTGGCCTAATAGGTGTTGCTGGGATATGAGCTCTGGTTTGATAGAAAGATAAGGGGCAGTCCTTTACCCGATGTTCAGCAGATCCACATGCCAAACATTGTCCCAATCTCTTGCGTCAACTAACGGTCTGATGACCAGGCCTCTTGCAGTAGTTACAAGCCCATAGCTTCTTACGACAAGGCTGCCGGAAGTAGAGTACTTGATGGGACCCAAATATCTTCAGGGGTATCCTTCCTAGGATAAAAGTTCTGCTCTAACTTGGTTGGAGATAACTAAGGCTACATCATTGACGTTCTTCATGTCTTCTCTCGTGATATTCATCTGTTCCTGCTGGGCTTCATCTTGAGCTTTCTGGAACTCTAGGATTTCTTGAAATAGGGCAACCATTTGGGAGGTATTTGCTGGTAGTGGAGCAACAAAAATGAATACTCTACCAAGAAAATGCAACTTGGTTTGAGATGAGGTAGGAATCGCCAGTGTAGGGAAAACTTCACTGGATGCACTATGAGGACGGTCAAACAGCCGCGAGGGAAAGGACCCTGGGCTTGGTTGAGGAGATAGGGTATGATTCATCGCCAGCAGGATTTGGTCAACGGTCATTTTCTGGAAGGTTTAGGACGCACACAAGCAAGGTAGCCTACCGGTCTATAATCAAGCAAAAATATTTATTTATATATAAATCGGACCTATGTTGTGACAAATCAATGTTCTAGTGTTCTAATTGTTTCTAGGTATATTTTCCTAAGTTGTTGTTCGACCTGCATGGGCCACCACTAAAAACATGTCACGACCCGGTCCCAATTTCTTGGGTCGAATCGGATCATGCCCAGCCTGCACCGTTGTTGAGACGGCGGCAGTAAGCTGTTCAGTAGCAGATAACCATACAACAACACTAAATTTGTCACAACTCAAAATTCGAAAATAAAACTTTATTAAACTTTTACAATGAAATAAAAGATACAACTTAAATTATTTTTTTTTTACATACATCATGAATAAAAGAAAACTCTAGGCAAACAGCTCAGCAATCTCGAATTCCTCGTCTTGGGATCGCGTAACAAAGCCTCATCAGTGATACCTAAAATGTTGGGTCTCCAGTCAGGAGGGAGCAAAGTACAATTACGAATATCCAATAATTCAAATAACAATTTGAAATTTGCAATGTTAAACAATTTGAAATACTTTAACAATATTTTTCACAATTCTACAATTGAAAACAATGTGATTTGAGTAGGTAACGAACTATGACCGGCTTGGGATGATTCAATTATATCCTAATGATACGGTCCGGCCTATCCTCGTGTATAGGAGGAATCAGCTCGCACAATCAATGATGCAATATAGGGGTATTGGTCATAGACGCTACACTACTCCCCCAATATCCCGAGTCAATCAGATTCAATCAATGAGTCAATATTCGAACTCTATGAGAGAGTTTCGTGTAGCAATGTGGTTTAAAATTGCAATAAAACAATTACTAGATAAATTACCAAATAGACATAACTGTACTTGCCTTTGTATTAAAATGACTGGAAAGACGAGTCGGTACCGAGGAGGAACGTCAGTTGTAACTTCGAGTTCCTACAGTTGAGAACTCGACTTAGATCCTTTGTATAACCAGGCTAAGTGTGCTAGTTGCAATCTCTAGTAGTAAGTCCTAGTCAGGTTTTAAGTTGTATTAATTTACAGCTAACGATTACGTCGCAACTACGTGCGTTGATTAAACCGATTAATTGGATTATTTGGAAATAACAACGAGAATCAATTAACTTTGGAAAACTTTGTGTTTTTGTAATATTTTTATAAAAATATAGTTTTCTTTTAATGATAAATCATGAACTAGTTATTTACTAATTTTTCATCCATTTAATTAATTCTCAATTAATTATAAAGTTACGCTCTAACTACGATTTAAACGTCCAATCAAAAACCACCCAAGATCACATCTACCCAGAAAATAAAATAAAAATCTACGCTACACAATACAAGGGCACAGCTAAACATCCTAGAGTGGGCTTATGCCCTGTACAATTATCTTTTACATCAAATAAGAGAAAAGTAATTTCATTACTAAATAAAGTGCAGTAAATAAATAACTATATTAAATAGCCTAAATATTAAATAAAATAATTTAAAATAAATGCTAAGAGTCTCAGACTCGGTCCATCATCAAAATCCAGCTAATACCATAACGCCCGGTCGGACCGGTGCGTTTGCATTTCGCCAGGGCCCACAGACCGGTACGGTCGTCGCCCGAAAAATCAGTTTTAAAATTCATTTCCGAAAACCGATTTTGAAATCAAATTAAATATAGTTTTGTAAAAATTTGGGCAGCACTTCCTCTATTTCGGGACAAACCCAAAACTGGGAAATGCGCCACAGAAAACCTGCAATTGTTCCAACCAATAATAATCCCAAAATATATCCACCGAAATAATTTCCAACACCACCAGAAATAACTCCCAATCTACAGAACTTCCCGAAATATCCGGGAATCCCACAATCAAACCAAACCACACAAAACCCAGCAGATAAAATCACAGAAATATGCTAACGCAGCTAACCGAATAAAATACGCAGCTAACCGGATTTTCCAAAGGGAAACCGGGGACCGATTCTCATCATGGACTCTACGGGAGGGACGAACTACTGTGATTAACAGGGATTACCAAATTTCTGTTGGCGGGGAGCCGCAGGAAAAACTTGGGAAGAAACCGAAACAAAGTTCGGACAGCAGGTCACAGATCTGGACAGCAACGCCTCGCGACAACAGGGTCGCCCACGCACAGAAGAGGCGCGGAAGAGTCTGCGGGAGAGGGGATCCGCGGGAGAGGTCTGGAAGCCACGCGCAGAGTCGCGCGGAGGCGGCAGCACGCCGGTAGGGCACGCGACCACGGGCGAGGGGTCGGTCGGCTCGGCGCGGGGTCGGCAGAACCGCGCGCGGGGAGGAGCTCCGCCGGGGGCGCTGTTGGCCGGCGAACGGCGGGGAGCCGCGGAGGGGGTCGGCCACAGGGTGGATCGGGCTGCGAAAAACGTCGGGTTCGCCGGAAACTTCGCCGGAAATGGGTTTAGAAGGAGAAGTTGGTGTGGGGAAAACAATGGGAAGAGGGGTTTTTATAGGATAAGAGAGTTGGGGGTTACCAGGGGAAGGAAGGCCAACAGCCTCTCGGCCTTGATGATGCCGGCGGCGGGAAGCCGATGGGGTCGACGGTTGAAGAAGACAAAACCGAAAAGACTTCGGTTAAAAACCATATAAGCTACAAGCTTCCAACCCACAAAAATGAATGATACTCATTCATTCAATGAATGGGAACTCAATGAATGTTACAGCAACTCATGGCCTAAATAAAAATCTATTAATGGGTTTTTGGGCCTATTAGACTTAGTAATTGAATTAAAAACAAATGGCTTAAATAATAAGAAATAAGTTTGTGGGCTATAAGTAATATATGCTTTAACCAATTTGTTTTTAAGAAAAATATAGTTGGGCTTTAAATCATGATTAAAGAAAATTTGGATTAACAGATTGTAATATCATTTAGAAAATTGCAACTAATAATTTGTAACTCTAAATTAAAAAAAATGTTTTTAGGTTTAAAATGGGTTCGGTGTCTGGCCTGACAATCAAAAGTCCAAGTTGTTAATAATTTTGAAATAATTTGCACCCAAAATTATTTAATAATAATAAGAATAATTAGAAATACTAATTATCACACTAAAACACTAATAATAATTAATTACAAAAATATGGGTTTCATATTATTGTATTTATGAATTGTTATATTACATAGAGTGAAAGATATTAGTATATATAGATTGATGGTAGATAGAGAGAGTGCTCAAAGAAGCACCGACATAGAATATGAGAAGAGAGTGCGCTCAGTTAGGGGTTAATAAACATTAGTATATGTATATTGTGGATAGTTTGATAAATTACTAAATCTAAATCAGTTTTTGGTTCGGTTCGGTTTTTCGGATGAAGAACCGAAAACCGAACCGTTATTTCAAATTTTCAAAATTTTAAACCGTAAACCGAACCGATAACCGAAAAAACCGAACCGTTTGTCATATTTCGGTTCGGTTTTCGATTTTCAACCGTTATATGCTCACCCCTAGCTCAAACTGCAACTTTGCCAACTGCACATGCCTGAATCGGACTCGGAGTTCGATGCCCATCTCTTCTAGGTCGTGTAGCAGTCTGCGGTCGATGGATAGCAAGACGATATACTTCCGACTCAGAGCGTCTGCCATAACATTTTTCTTTCCCGACGTATAGTCGATAGTCAAGTCGTAATCCTTGATCAGTTCAAGCCAACGCCTTTGCCGCAAGTTCAGTTCCCTCTACGTGAATAGATACTTGAGGCTCTTGTGATCGGTATAGATCGTGCACGCCACGCCATAGAGATAGTGATGCCACAATTTTAACGCGAACACAATCGCTGCTAACTCCAGGTCATGAGTAGGGTAGTTCTTCTCGTGCGGCTTTAGCTGTCGGGAAGCAAAAGATATCACCTTGTTCCGCTGCATCAGCACATACCCCAAGCCCTGACCGGACGCGTCGTTGAATATCTGAAAACCCTCAGTCCCTTCGGGAAGTGCGAGTATCGGGGCCGAGACGAGCCGTCGCTTTAATTCTTGGAATAAAGCTTCACAATCGTCTGACCATTCGAATGCGACTCCTTTCTAGGTGAGGCGAGTCAGAGGCGATGCGATCTTCGCGAAGTCTTTCACGAAGCGTCGGTAGTATCCCACTAAGCCAAGGAAACTTCGAATCTCGTTGACGGACGTTGGCCGCTTCCAATCATCAATGGCTTCAACTTTCTTTGCGTCGACCGCAATACCTTCAGCTGAAATGATGTGTCCGAGGAATGAGACGCTACTCAGCCAAAATTCACATTTGCTTCGTTTTGCATACAACTGATTTTCTCGAAGGGTTTGAAGCATGATCCGTAGATGCTCAGTGTGTTGCTGCTTGCTCTTCGAGTAGACGAGTATGTCGTCGATGAAGACTACTACGAACTTGTCGAGGAATGGTCGAAACACCCGATTCATCAAATCCATAAAAGCAGCAGGGGCGTTCGTTAGGCCGAACGGCATTACCAAAAACTCGTAATGGCCGTATCAAGTGCGAAAGGCAGACTTCGACACGTCGTTCGGCTTGATCTTGAGTTGATGGTAACCCGAACGCAGATCAATTTTAGAGAACATCGTGGCTCCTTGCAGCTGATCAAACAGATCATCTATGTAGGGCAGGGGATATTTGTTCCGAATGGTGGCTTTATTCAGCTCGCAGTAGTCGATACAAAGACGCAGAGAGCCATCATTTTTCTTGACAAACAGCACGGGTGCTCCCCATGGCGAGATGCTGGGTCGAATGAATCCCTTGTCGAGCAACTCTTGCAGCTGTACTTTGAGTTCTTTAAGCTCTGCAGGGGCCATTCTGTACGGGGCTTTCGAGATCGGTCGCGTATCGGAGAATGTATCGATAGTGAACTCAATCTCTCGTTCGGGCGGCATGTCGGGCAGCTCGTCCGGGAATACATCTGGGAATTCTGCCACAACGTCAGTCTGACCCACATTTGTACCATTCTGTCGTATATCTCGAACGAAAGCTAGATAGCCTTCGCACCCGAAATGCAGTATCCGTCGAGCAGATATTACGGAGATCACCATGCAGGTCGGCGATGCCTCACCACACGAGTAGCAAAATTCAGGCACTCCAGGTATGCGGAGTGTGACCCTCTTTTCAGCGCAGTCTATGGTTGCGTTGCACGGACCGAGCCAATCCATCCCCAGAATGATGTCGTAGTCCTTAATATCTAGAACTATCGCATCGAGACTGATCTTTTGACCACCTATACAGATGATTCCGTCTTCGCAGACTAAATTTACAAGTAGTGGCATGCCCGACGGTACGTTAACAGTGAGATCGAGGCCCAGTGGTGTCAAAGAAAATTTGTGCTCGGTGGCGAAGTCTATCGATATAAAACTATACATGGCACCTGAATCAAACAATACACGAGCAGGTTTATCATTGAATTACAGTATACCTGTCACGACTGTGTCGGACGCGAACACTTCGTCTCGAGTCATGGCGTAGACGCGGCCCTGAGCATTGGGGCGACGGTCTTGGCCATTCTGTTGTGCGGTCGGTGGAGCCCGAGGTGCTTGGCCTCGGTTCTGATGGTGTTGTTGGGGGCGTTGGTTCGGCCTAGCTTTCGGGCAGTTTTTTACGACGTGATTTGTTTTGCCGCACACGAAACATGCTCCGTGCTTCAATCGGCACTCGGTGACCAGGTGCCCCTCCTTGTGGCAGAAATCGTAGACCATCCGATCCTTCGTCTGGTTGCCGCCTCCGTTGCCGCGATTTTGACGCTTGTATGCGTTGTTGCCTCCCGCATTACTATGACGTTTGTTATTAAAGTGAACAGCGCCGGTAGTAGCAGGAGGATACTCGGACTCCAGACGGAGGGCATGGTTGAGTGCCTCGTCCATGGTTTTATACTCTGGCACCGAGACATGAGCACGGATAGTAGAACGCAGGCCCACTTCGAATCGTCGAGCTCGACTTGCAGTGGTAGGCAGATAGTCTCCAGCAAATTTGGCTAGTTTGTTGAACTCAGCCGCATACTGTCGCACTGTCATATTCCCTTACCTTAACTGCATAAATTTATTCTCTTTTTCCTGTTGTACGGCTGCAGAAAGATAATCGGTCTCGAACGTATTTCTGAATGTAGCCCAGGAGATCGTCGCCGTCCCGTCTTCACGTCGAATAGCCCGCTTCTGTACAGCCCACCAATCGTGCGCGTTCATTCGAAGTAGAAGTTGAGCACGCGCGACTTTCTTTGAGTCCTCGACACCCAAAAGCTCGAACTAATCTTCCAGCTCCTCCAATCAGTCGATCGCCACCGAGGAATCTTCTGTGCCGTTGAAGGAAGTACGGCAACTTTTTGTGAATTTTGACACGTCGAAGTTGGAACTTCTCGGTACCGCAGGTGAGAGCACGAGCGCCTCTGGTTCGACTTCGTTGGATCGAACCGCAGGCTGGGTCATGGCAGGCGTCATCGTTGAATTGTTGTTATTGCCCACGACCGATTGTACGATTTGCTGGAGGGTATTCAGCTGCTGCTGCTGCTGCTTGAATTGAGCCTCGAACCGATTCTCAAATTGAGTCTGACGAGCCTCCGCTTGCTGACGATGGAGCTCGTTTTGACGTTTACTGCATTTCAAGCATTTGCAGCATACGTTGCATCGGGTCGCCGAAAGGTCCGGCTACGGTAGGCGTCTTTTCCGTTGGGTTGACGAAATGCTTGGGTCTAGAAGCACTCGAGCCGCTGGAAGCGCTCGTCTCGTCCTCCGCCCGAGCTCCCGCAACTGCAAGAAAAAAGGAAAGGCAACTCTCGTTAGTTTCAGAAATGTCCAAGGTTCAGCGTATGGAACAACTCATCTCATCGACACGAGGTCAACGGTTTTGAGACTAGAACTCGACACTGGAGGCCAAGGACGTAAAGCCGTGCTCTGATACCATTATGTCACGTCCCGATTCCGTAGAATCGATAGTCGTCCCCCGGACGTGATGCCGTGCGAACCTAATTTGCGATCGCATGAGGCATAGTCATAAGGTAATCCGATACACGAGATCTAAGAGAGTACGCAGACAAATTGAATCAAACAATAAGTAAAGGAAACTTGATCTTTATTGATAATGAACATCTTTTACAGACTCTGGTACAAGACTCATTGTCGCGCTGGCTACAACATGACTTGATTACAAAAGAGTGCCGATGAGATAGCCGTTCCATACATTGCACACATCCCTCAATATACAACAAAGTACTCCAGTGACCTGGATGGGAGGGACGCTGAGTCATCTTTCTTGGACTGTTGAGAGTCTTCAAAAGTGGAGTACGGAACAAGTCTTCGACGCGCGGCCGAAGCTTCAAAAAGCCACGAACGTCGCCGAACTAGTTATAAATATTGGTTAAATAATATATATTATTGCTATTAAAGTTATATTTATATTTTATATATTTGTTATTCTCGAAATAATACATTTACTTGAAATGTCGGTTTGTCGGACTGTTGACTAGAACAATATACGTATGAATATATATTGTCTGTGTTATTTGATTAGATGAAATATATGTATTAATCGTTTTGTGTGTATTTATTTCGTGTACTTAAGTAATTAAATGATTAGTATTTCATAAGTAAAATATATAAATATACTAATATTATATAAATAAGTATTTATATATATATATTTTTTTTATATATATATATAAATATATATATATATAAATATATATATTTTATATATATATATATATATATATATATATATATATATATATATATATATATATATATATATATATATATATATATAATATATATATATATATATATGTATAGATAAATATACATGTATATGGATGTGTATATATAGATATATATGTGTATGTATAGATAAATAAATTATATATACATATGTATTTGTATGTGTGTATATAAATATATATAGTAAAATATATACGTATATGTGTATACATATATATATATATATATATATATATATATATATATATATATATATATATATATATATGTATATATATATTAGTGGAAAATGGAAAAAGAAAAAGAAAAAGCAAAAGCAAAAGCAGCCCACATGCAAGTCAGCCCGAGCCCAGCTGATCCTACAGCTCAACCGAAGTCCCCCAAACCTGATCCCATATGAAGAACAGTTTGGCAACTCTAGAGGGGGGTGAATAGAGTTTATATAGAAAAATAGCCAATTAAAAATAACTCTTTCACCAACAATAAAAAAATCAGAGTAAAGTGCGGAAAATAAATGAAGAGCAGAAGAGCATACGCAAATACAACGATTTTAACCTGGTTTCCCTCGTGGAGGACTAGTCCAGGCCTGAGAACTCTAGCTCAGGATTAAATCCACTATTTGTGAAATAGTAGCTTACAACCCGTGCCTTTTCTTCAGAAGAGCACGTCAACTTCTAACAGAGGATCGCAGTGGCAATTTGCTTGGAATTGTCCAAGCGACTTCTTCACTCTTGCACAAGAATCCTAACTGAGAGATGCTGAGCACTCGAGACTTAGGAGGCTTGTGGCTAGTAGATAGGAAGGGTATGGCTTATTGAGCTTGTAGGAGAGAAGAGAAGAGAAGAGAAGATTGAGTGAATTGAAATGAGAGAATTCATGCCCTATTTATAGTGTTTTTAGAGGCAGAATTCGGCCAGAATTCGGGTAGGAAAATTCAAAAATTTGGCCGTTGGACAGCTAGCAACCAGCTAACCCTAAAATTAGGGTTCCTGATTTCTAGGGGACAGAGTTCGGCCCGAACTCTGTGTGGAGGCAGAGTTCGGCCCGAACTCTGTCTCCAGAGCACAGAGTGGTTCTAAGTGGGACTTGTGGGCATTTTTTGTTTTGGTGGAGCTTGGGATTTTGGGTAGGCTTATAGACTAAGTTCCAAGAGCTCAGCATAACTCAGAGTACATACTTCTAGACTCAATAAAATATAAAAGTACAGACTCGAAAATACACTGAGAGTCGGAAACTGAGCTATTGTCTGTCCTGAACTGAATGCAGACGTCGTGTGTCGTATTGAATTTATACAGATATTATTTAGTCAATGTAGTCAATATTTGGTTGACTGTGACTTTGTGTCAACAATCTCCCCCATATTGATAATTGACAAAATAATAAATGTATATTTCAATATTCATACCTGGACACAGTTGGTTAAAACATAGCTCCCCCATAAACAATGCCGAGCTAGAATAAGATAGCTCCCCCGTAATCAGTGAACGGTGCCGAGCTAGAATCAATAGCTCTCCCCCGTAAATAATTCATAGAACCTGTGGCCTGATAAAAATATTTTCCCAAAAGCAAACACAAGCACAGACAGATATACATTTGAAATATACATATTTCTCCCCATTTTGGCAGTTAGCAATATAAAGGATCATATAGACTGCATAAGGATAGCAGTATAGACAATGAAAATTAATCCAACCGCACCAAGTAGAGAAGAAACAGTTTAATACTAATAAAACAAGTCACTGACATAAAGTAAAACTACGAAAAATAGCATAAAATGTTATCCACCAACCAGAATGACAAGCACATCATCAGGGTGTGAAGACAGAAATCCAGTACATAAATCCATAACAAACTGAAATAACTAAAATCAAAAGGCAACTAAGACCATCAGCAGTGGCAACAGCATATCAAGCCAATCTCCATCATGGAGCACGAGAAGGTCCTGGAACATCTGAAGGACCAGGGAATGAGCGACGAGGGTCCACAAAAGCATCATCAGGATCTATATACCTCATGACCCACGGATCGTCTATACGATGACCCGTGCGATCTGGATCCCGCTCAATAGGCACATGCAGATCAGGATGACGAGCAAGTGAATATCGCATATCATGCAGAGAGTTCCCAAGGGTACTGATCTGTAAGGTGGTACGGTAATCCTGCTGCGTCCAGTGATCATCCTCAATAGCAAAGCGATCGCGAAGCATAGTCTGAAGAGACTCAAGAGTGGCAGGAGGAGGAGGTGCATCCTGACCAAAAGGAGGGGCGTCAGGCTCCTCATCAGCAGAATGCTCAGATGACTCAGAAGCAGCGACAGGCTGAAGGCGTCGTGCTTTGGATAGAAAGGCAGGTGCAGGCATGAACAGACAATCATGGATAGGAATGATGAAAGCACGAAAAACTAAAGGAAGATAGAGAGGATAAACCAAAGCTCTTGGTTTCTTCCGACAGTTGATCATCCAATCCATCATAGTCCGTGGAAAGTTGAATGGAATACAAAAGTGGAGATGATATAAGACGGAGATCTCAAGATAAGTGACTTCATCTGTTGAGCCAGCCTTGGGCAAGATAGTATTGAACACGATGCGATGAAGTTCATAAAAGTAGGAGGTGAGATGCTTGGCCTTTAGCTTGCGAGGACTTACGTTAGGAGCACATAAATCCTTCTTGAATCCTTCAAGGGAAGTGTCACCAACAAATTGAAGTTGACGTGCCTCCACAAGCTTGTTCCACACATCAAGATCCGGGAGAGCAAGAAAATCTCCCAACTCAGAATCATTAAAGGCAATGGTAATGCCAGCAACCCGAGAATAGATGTGGGTTGCATCGTGAGTCAAATTACAGTAAAACATTTGAATTGCACTATGGTAGATGACAAAATTTGAAGCAACAAGTTCATCCAAACAAAGATCACGGAATAATGACTCATAATGGAAAAATATAGTGAAATTTATGGGATGGCCCCCAAACACCGGACGAGTTCTAAAATCGCTAAACCATTCATTTGAGGCTTCTAGCGATACAAATAAACGGTCGTCGTAAGTGTTAGGGTCATCGGGACGCGGCGGATTGAACAACGGATGAATGGGGTGTTGTTCAACTGCTTGTTCAATCGGAGGAGGAGGAACCGAAGAGGAAGCACCCTCATGTCGAGTCCTTCTCCCTCGTTTGGACAAGCGAGATGCCATTTGAAATAAAAGAGGAGAATCTTGGAAATGATAGAAAAAGAGAGATATACCTGAAAAGAATATCAAACAGTTGAAGAGAATGTTGAAAAACCCCTTTCCCTTGATTTTGAGAAGAAATAGAGCCCTCTATATCAAGAACTAGGGTTAGGGTTTGGAAGGAAGAAGATGGAAGAGGTGGAGAAGAAGGAAATATGGGAGGAAAGAGAGGGAATCCTGAAATAAAGTAGGGCTTGGTCTTTGGTCGGGTGAAATATTGACCATTGGATTAGAATTGATCCAACGGCAGAGCCAGATCCCGACCCTGGAACCTAAGAACCGAACTCGGCCCGAACTCTGATAGGGGCAGAGTTCGGCCCGAGTTCTGGATCAATGGTCCAGAACAGGCAAAGAACATGAAGAAAATGTTTAAGAGTTAAACAAAAGATAGTTGAGGACAACAAAGAGTGTTAAAAAAATAGATAGAGAGGTACTAAGAAAACAGAATGAACTTTAGAAAATATCAATTAGGCAATATTAAATCGAAAACGAGCCATATAATAAATAAGGACATATACTGTGGTTCAATAGTCCAAAATTTGTCATGGGTTAGCTGCAGGGGCCGGATCCCAGCTAGCGGTAGTCCTGAGGACTAGTGCACCGTGTCGCTTAGGCTTTTACGCCTTGTTGTCAGAAGGACCCTTTCGGCTTGTACCCATACCAAATTCTTCGTAAAAGAATCACAATATACTCGATATTTACGCAGGTGAGTTTCAATTTATAACTGCTTCATCTAAAATTCCAAGTTCACGACAAAGAAAATTGAAGCGCTCTTCGGATAGTGGCTTAGTAAAGAAATCTGCCAGCTGATGATCAGTGTCAATAAATTCTAAGTTAATCGTGCCATTTTGCTGATGATCACGCAAAAAGTGGTGTCTGATTTCAATGTGTTTAGTGCGTGAGTGGCAGACAGGGTTCTTAGTCAAATTGATTGCACTAGTATTGTCACAGAATATAGGAATATGCATGAAAGATAACTTATAGTCCTCAAGGGTTTGCTTCATCCACAGAATTTGTGCACAACAACGTCCAGCTGCTATGTATTCAGCTTCTGTTGTGGATAGTGCAACAGAGTTCTGCTTCTTGCTAAACCAGGAGACTAAAGCTTTTCCTAATAAATGACACGTGCCGCTCGTACTTTTACGGTCGACCTTGCATCCAGCGAAGTCAGCATCGGAGTAACCAATAAGATCAAATGATGTTGACTTGGGATACCATAGGCCCACTGTAACCGTACCCTTAAGGTATCTAAAGATACGCTTAACCGCGGTCAAGTGTGATTCCTTAGGATTAGCTTGATATCTAGCACATAGGCAAACACTGAACATGATATCGGGACGACTAGCAGTTAAATAAAGTAAGCTGCCTATCATACCTCGATACTTACGTTGATCAACAGGTTTGCCACTCTTATCTGGTTCGAGTTTGGTTGAAGTAGCCATTGGCGTACTGATTGGTTTGATGTTGTCAAGATCGAACTTCTTCAGCATGTCCTTTGTGTACTTTGATTGGCAGATGAAAGTTCCATTAGCCAGTTGTTTTACTTGCAGACCAAGAAAATAGTTGAGCTCTCCCATCAAGCTCATCTCAAATTCCGTCTGCATACACTTGGCAAATTCTTGACAAAGAGTTTCATCAGTAGACCCAAAAATAATATCATCAACATAAATCTGAATTAATAGAATGGTGTCTTTGAAAGATTTAATAAACAGTGTAGTGTCAATTTTCCCTTTTGAAAAACCTTTCTCAAGCAAGAAACTGCTTAGCCTTTCATACCAAGCTCTGGGGGCTTGTTTAAGGCCATAAAGCGCTTTCTTCAGCTTGAACACGTGGTCGGGAAATTTGTGATTTTCAAAGCCAGGGGGTTGTTTGACATAAACTTCCTCCTTAATAAAGCCATTCAAGAAAGCACTTTTAACATCCATTTGAAATAATTTAAAGTTCTGATGATTGGCAAAAGCACAAAGCATCCGAATGGATTCTAGTCTAGCAACAGGAGCATATGTCTCATCATAGTCGATACCTTCCTCTTGATTGTATCCTTGAGCTACTAGACGGGCTTTGTTACGAGTGACTGAACCATCTTCATTTACTTTGTTTCTAAACACCCATTTGGTACCAATTATTGAGTGATTAGCCGATCTAAGAACTAGTTCCCATACTTGGCTCCTCTCAAATTGGTTGAGTTCTTCTTGCATAGCAGAAATCCAAAATTCATCATTAAAAGCTTCAGAAATGTTTTTAGGCTCTACTTGTGAAATGAAGGCAGTGCTAGCAACGGAGTCTCTTAGTGATGATCTAGTAGTTACTCCACGTGAAACTTCTCCTATAACTAAATTTTCTGGATGAGAAGGTTTGAAAGAGAATTTCTTAGGCAAACCCTCCAGAGAATTAGTTTCGGTTGAAGTGTTCATTGGAGTAGAAATTGATGGCTCAACATCATCATCAAGAGCGTTTACTGCACTGTTATCTTCATCAAAAGTCACATTAGTTGACTCATCCACAATAAGTGAGCGTTTATTGAAAACTCTATATCCCTTACTCTTGGCGGCATAACCAAGAAAGATACCATCGTCAGCTTTGGCATCAAATTTGCCTAAGTTGTCTTTGGTGTTAAGGATAAAACATCTACAACCAAAAACTTTAAAATACGAAACATTGGGGGTTCTCCCAAACCAAAGCTCATAGGGTGTTTTCTTCGTAATGGGACGAATAAGCACCCTATTCAAAATGTGGCATGCTGTACTTACAGCCTCTGCCCAAAAATATTTCGGAAGAAAAAATTTATTCAACATGACTCTAGCCATATCGCCAAGAGTCCTATTCTTCCGCTCCACAACACCATTTTGTTGAGGAGTTCTAGGACAAGAAAATTCATGATCAAAACCATTTGCATTACAAAAACTTTTAAAATCATAATTTACGAATTCGTCTCCATGATCACTTCGGATTCGAGTAATCATGTAGCCTTTTTCGTTTTGAACTTTCTTTACAAAAATTTTGAAAGCAGAAATAGCATCGCTCTTATTAGCGAGAAAGAAAACCCATGTAAATCTCGAAAAATCATCAACAATAACAAATGTATAAAGTTTGCCTCCAAGGCTAGCTATTCTACTAGGACCAAATAAATCCATATGAAGTAGTTGCAAGGGTCTAGTAGTACTTACTGAGTTGATAGAATGAAATAAGGATTTAGTTGCCTTGTTTAGTTCACATTCGGCACATACCGTGTCCTTTTTGAACGTGATGTCAGGCAATCCTCTCACTAGCTTCTTGGTGGAAAGCCTGGATATAGCATCCATATTGGCATGACCAAGACGCTGGTGCCAAAGTAGTCGTTCGTCTTTGTGGGCATATAGACATCTACCTGCATTGTTAGTATTTATAGAAAGATAGAAAATGTAGATGTTGTCCTCTCTTTTCCCTTCAAAAGCAATGTCTCCTGTTGACCTATCATAGATGTAGCAACTGTTTTGTCCAAAGTTAATATCATATCCATGATCAGCAAGATGACTAATGCTGAGCAGGTTATGCTTTAACTCGGTCACTAGGCAGACATCCTTTATTACAGGAGAAGGAGGATGACCAATGATACCATTACCTATAATGTGCCCTTTGAGATTGTTACCGAAGGATACGTATCCTTCTCTCTTCATCGATAGTGATGCAAAAAGATTTGCGTCTCCCGTCATATGTCACGAGCATCCACTATCGAGAATCCACTTACTTTCAGTTGAGGAGGGAAGGTCCACCTACATCAAGAGTAGATATGACCTTTGGTACCCGAGTTCTTGGGGGTCCTGAAAAGTTAGTCTTTGGGAACCAAGCATATACTTTTATCCACAAGTCTTCTAACTCTGCACTGTGGTGAGATGTGTCCATGTAATCCACAATAAGTATAGATAGCATTCTTATTTATACTAGGAGCATGAGAATAATATCTATAAGCAACAGGATGATGGACATGATGTGAAGAGTTAGCATGGTGAAGATGATTATGCATGGAATAAGTGGCATGGTGATGGTGTCTATGATGGTATTGTCTATGATGTGTGACTTGCTGATATTGTCTAGATGGCATGTCATGATGATTTTGTCTATATGGTATATGAGAACCTTGTCTATATGGCATTGCATGATGATTTTGTCTATATGGCATGGCATGATGATTTTTATGTGTGGAGTGATGTTGATTGTGTCTTTGTGCATGATGAGTGTGTACTGAGTGAGAATTGTTCTTACGTGCACGTGGTTTGTGAAAGTTTGTGTATATAAATGCATGGTTATGAGCTGCATGAGAATGACGTGATTGACTAGCATGAGTGGTATTGTGCCCATGTGATTGGGTTTGAGGTTGGACAACCTGTTTACCCAATTTGGTTTCTAATCTTTTAGAAACAGCTTGCAGTTCATCAACCTTAATATTTAAGCCATAAATCTTAGTCATGGAAATCTTGTGTCTACTCTTTTCTTCAGCAAGCAACGTGTTGAGAGTAGTAATTTCTTGAGTTTGTTGCTTAATACGTGCTTCAGCATCATGTAAGCTTAATTTAAGCTTGGATACTTCATCAGTGTCATTAGTGGGTGATATGTTTCTAACATTATCAAGAAGTAAAGAAATTCTTTGTATCTCATCTTCTAGACTTTTGATTTTGTCCTTGGCATGTTTATATTTACCGATGACCTTTTTATGATCATCGAGTAAATCAGTGAAAGCATCGCCAAGTTCATCAAAAGAGAAGTCATCCAGAGTTTCGTTAGATACCTTGTTGGAAGTTGCCATCAGGCACACATTTGCTGTATCTTGAGGAGAGTCCTTTTCTTCCTCAGAGTCACTCGCTTCACTTTCATGCCAGATGCCTGTGTTGGCATATTTTTTTGATGAGTTCCTTTTGTATGGCTTCTCATAGTGGTTGCTCTTCTTCAGGAATGGGCAGTCTTTTCGGACATGTCCAGTTTTCTTGCAACCATAACAAGTTGGTTCCTTTTCATCGTTTTCTTGAGATTCCTTCTTCCTTCGATTGAAGCGAAGGAATTTCCTGAAGTTGCGAACCATGAGAGCTTGGTCTTCATCATCCGAGTTATCTTCTTCGGTCTCATCATGATTAGCTCTTCGTTGATGAGCTTTGAGTGCGATCTCCCTGGTCTTCGGAGCAGGCTCTTCGAAGTCCTTGAGGTCAAGCTCGTGAGTCATAAGCTTACCCATCAAGGTCTCCATTGACATTGTTGTGAGATCGTTTCCTTCTATGATGGCTGTCACCTTAGGGTTCCAAATCTTTGGTAGCCCTCTGAGCAGCTTACGAATCTTCTCGTGGTTTGAGTACTGCTTTCCAAGCGAAGATAGAGGATTGATGATGTCGAGGAATTTTGTGATCATTTGAGTGATCGTCTCACTTGGCTTCATCTTGAAGGCTTCGTATTCTTGAGTGAGACGGCTTATTTTGGATTCCTTGACCTGTGTGGTTCCTTCATGCGTCACTTCTAGAAGTCTCCATACTTCATGAGCAGTGGTGCATGTAGAGACCCTGTTGAACTCATTCATGTCTATGGCACAGAATAAAGCATTAATAGCCCTAGCATCTAGACTTGCCTGTTTCTTCTCCTCGACAGAATATTTGTCGTATGGTTTCTCAATGAGGTCACCATCGACAACTATTCTGGCGGGCTTTTTGTAACCGTCAGTGACGACAGTCCACAGGTCAAAGTCTAGAGACTTAAGATAGAAGCTCATCCTTGTTTTCCAATATGTGTAGTTAGTCCCATCAAATAGGGGAGGCCTATGAGTGGACTGACCTTCACCATGATTGGAAATCAAGGATTGTGTGGTTGCCATGGATCAGCTCTTAGGATGTTAGTCCTTATAAAGAGAACAGAGCTCTGATACCAATTGAAGAACAGTTTGGCAACTCTAGAGGGGGGTGAATAGAGTTTATATAGAAAAATAGCCAATTAAAAATAACTCTTTCACCAACAATAAAAAAATCAGAGTAAAGTGCGGAAAATAAATGAAGAGCAGAAGAGCATACGCAAACACAACGATTTTAACCTGGTTTCCCTCGTGGAGGACTAGTCCAGGCCTGAGAACTCTAGCTCAGGATTAAATCCACTATTTGTGAAATAGTAGCTTACAACCCGTACCTTTTCTTCAGAAGAGCACGTCAACTTCTAACAGAGGATCGCAGTGGCGATTTGCTTGGAATTGTCCAAGCGACTTCTTCACTCTTGCACAAGAATCCTAACTAAGAGATGCTGAGCACTCGAGACTTAGGAGGCTTGTGGCTAGTAGATAGGAAGGGTATGGCTTATTGAGCTTGTAGGAGAGAAGAGAAGAGAAGATTGAGTGAATTGAAATGAGAGAATTCATGCCCTATTTATAGTGTTTTTAGAGGTAGAATTCGGCCAGAATTCGGGTAGGAAAATTCAAAAATTTGGCCGTTGGACAGCTAGCAACCAGCTAACCCTAAAATTAGGGTTCCTGATTTCTAGGGGACAGAGTTCGGCCCGAACTCTGTGTGGAGGCAGAGTTCGGCCCGAACTCTGTCTCCAGAGCACAGAGTGGTTCTAAGTGGGACTTGTGGGCATTTTTTGTTTTGGTGGAGCTTGGGATTTTGGGTAGGCTTATAGACTAAGTTCCAAGAGCTCAGCATAACTCAGAGTACATACTTCTAGACTCAATAAAATATAAAAGTACAGACTCGAAAATACACTGAGAGTCGGAAACTGAGCTGTTGTCTGTCCTGAACTGAATGCAGACGTCGTGTGTCGTATTGAATTTATACAGATATTATTTAGTCAATGTAGTTAATATTTGGTTGACTGTGACTTTGTGTCAACACCATAAATATACGAAGTATATATATAGATATATTATATATAGGAATAAGTATGTTAATAAACATTGGAAACTAAAGCAATCAGCCTAACAGCCATTCGGGCCAGGCCCAACCGAGCTCCTCCAAGAGCCCAGCCCGAGCCCAGGCTCACGGGCCGAGCAGACCCAAAACCCAGTCCATAGTACTTCCCAGCCCGAGCTCTCCCGATAATCTGCACAGCCGAGAGTTATAGTCAATATATAATCGAGAGATCAGAATTGAAACCCTAAACTCACCCACGCCACCACCTGAGCGCAACTCCCCCCTCCCCTCCCCCCCCCCCCCCCCCCGCGCTCGCGCGCCGCCGAGGACCGCCGGCAGCCGGCCGGAGCCGTCGGACAGCGCGCGCGAGCAGAGCGCACAGCAGCGATAAGCGATTGCGAGCCTCACTTCGCGGAGAGATTTCCGTTGCCTCGTTGCGTCGTTTTACGCGTCGTCTTCACAGGTACATTGTCACGCCCCAGAACCAGAATACTGGAGAGCGGGGGCAGACATAGCCAGCTACGTATATGAAATGGAATCCATCTCGCTATACGGTCGCGGTTGTCTAGATATATGAGGGTTTACTACAAGCCAACAGTCTCTTTTGGTCATGAACAAGCCTAGTATCTCAATCACAAGCAAGTAGGTAAAAGTC
Organism: Iris pallida; assembly: GCA_029216955.1. Lineage (NCBI taxonomy): Eukaryota > Viridiplantae > Streptophyta > Magnoliopsida > Asparagales > Iridaceae > Iris > Iris pallida. Next base: position 6,952,617 of record JANAVB010007399.1, on the reverse strand, counting down.
ACAAGAGGTATGATCATTAAATATACAATAGTAAGACGTCCCAAACATTACATATTCAGCTGATCATGAAGCTAGTCGTTGCAAAATGTGAGGACTAGCAAGAGTTTAGTCATACATGATCAACCCTAGGATCTGTCAATCATGTTACAGCCCGTAGGCAGACAGTAAGTAAGTGCAATCGAGCTAAACAGGTGCTCTTCGGCTAAACGTCTCAAAAGAATAATTTTTATAATAAAGTGGGAGATCAAAAATAAACCTACTCGTTGCCCTGGTTACGCCTAGTTGTCACCATCGGGCTGGAAGGTCGGTAGATCCTCTGGAGCTGCTCCGAAATCTGGCCATATAAAACCAGCTAGGTCATATCCCAGAAAGAGCAAGTGCCACAAAGAAAGCTTCACTTAGGAACTAAAACCAGCAATTAGCACAGAAGATAATAATAATATAGTAAAACTGGAGAAATATAACATTAGGAGGATATACGGTAAGATAACCATGGAACCATTCAGATAACCAGGTTACAACTCTTAAACCAAACAAGGACCGGGATTGTAACCCTTCATCTGAACCGAACTTGGTTTCTCCCATTTATCAGCAAGGTAATATAAGAAAATCACATGTAACAATCTTATACAGGATCAAGGCAAGACTAGATTGATTATTCCCCATTCAACAATCACGGCCAAGCAATAAGTACGGCTTGATACTTTAACTAGCTAGGGTTATCACAGGCCTAGTTACTAGCAAGATGCAGTGAGATTATTCCACAGCCACAAGCCCTGCAGACCATCCAGGTTACCCAGGTCGAAATTTAGGGGTTGAATTCAGTGGGTACATCGTCTAGGAAACGCATGTACCCTTAAGTAGCTTGAAGGGTGCAACACATGACAGTGTGCTGGAAATATGCCCTACTCGACGGCAGGCTACAGATCCCAAGCGCTCCCAGGTAACGGGATTGCCTGTAGCTGGGAGATCTCTTTATGACTAATATATTAATCTAGTTATTAGCCTTAGTCCATTTTAATAGGTACTCCTGACCGTGGTACTCAGGAGTCCCATCCTAGACATGATGCAAGACAGGACTGGATTATTGTACAAGCACAATTACCTACGGTGTCCAGGTTATTTATACAGGTCATGTCATGTCAGGTAGCCGTCGCAACAGCTTATCAAGATATGCCAGGTTTATCATGTCAAGTTTACTTGTCAGGAGTGCGCCACGACGGGCCACCATCAGGTCATGTTACGTATCAAGAGTGCACCACTGTGGGTCACTGCCGTGTTCATGGTATATGTGCAGGACATCATAGTGCAAGCATTGAACCAGGAGACCCAAGTTATGCTGAGATTACAAGACATGAGTTAAAAATAATAATAATAATAATAATAATAATAATAATAATAATTAAATAGCAGGGCAAGGCACAGGGAGGAGCCCTGCGGCTTAGGATCACTAGAACCCGTACGGCCAGTAAGAAAGAGCGCATACGACTTGGTAAGGACAGGGGCATGCGGCTAGAAAGGCAAGGGCACATACGGTTCCAAGATGTCGGATCTCATGCGGCCAGCGGAAGAGTGGGCCTCATGCGGCGGGAAATAGATGAGCGCATGCGGCAGAATAGTAGCCTCAGCCCTATGCGGCTGAACTGACCGAGTCCCATGCGGCCAGGAGAGGACGGTGGCATATGCGGCTAGGAGTGATGGGTGCACATGCGACTGTCGGTAGCAAGTCCATGCGGTTGGTGCGGATTGAAGCTCCATGCGGCCAATGGGAAAGGCTGTATGCGGCTGGGAATGCCTAAGCTCATGCGGCCGCCGGTAGTAGACTTATGCGCTCGAGGAGGACTAATTCTTATGCGGCTGGAATTGGGACTTGCCGCATAAGGCTATGCGGCTAAGTCCATACGGCGGGAAGCTTTATGCGACTACGGAACTGTTCTTCTTCCCCAAACTTCCGAAAAGAAGAACCAAGTACGCCATGGCTTCCAAGCTCCATAAAACCTTCATCCAAAGTCCAAGCCCGAACTTCTATAGGTCAAAATAGGGCAGAACAAAATTCTCTACCACATGGAACCATCAAAACTTAGAAATAACAAGATTAAGTAGATCAAAACCCAAGAAATCCGAAAATAAGATAAACTTAGATCTACAAGAATCTAGCCATGAAAAGTAAAAATGCCAAGTACTAAGGTATGTTAGAATGCTATAAAGGAAAGAATGGAACAATAAAATTAAAGTTCCTCCATGAAGCAAGTTGCACTTGCCTAGACCTCTCTCTCTCTCTGGTAGGTAAAGAAGTTATGGTGGAGAAGAAGGAGAGTAATGAGGAGAGAGAAAGGAGAATGGGTTAATAAATACTAATGGTGGTGGTAGGTAGGTAGGTAGGGGTTCACCTTTGGTTCATAATGAACCAAAGCAAAACCAAGCCAAGCCGAACCAACCCAAGAATAAACCAAGCCATAAAGAAAAGCTAAGCAAGGAATCATGCAATACAAGATGAAATACGTACACGTATTCCAAAAATACGTAATACGAACCACAGACATTACAACTCTACCCACCTTAAAAGAATTCCGTCCTCGGAATTAAATTAAGAGGCTAGAGAGACGAGGACAAGCTATATTAATCACATGCAAGCTATAACTAGGCAGGCAATCACTCATTCAAGCAAGGAAACGAAGGCATGAGGCATAAGGAAGACATTATACCTCACGAGTCAAACAAGTTGGGATATCGCGATCGGATATCGTCCTCACGCTCCTACGTTGACTCACCCAAAGAGTGATGACCCCAAGCAACTCGGACTAACTTGATAGTCTTGTTCTTGAGTATCTTCTCTCTCCGGTCCAATATGGACACGGGCCTCTCCTCATACGAAAGGTTGGTACCAACAACCAATTTCGAATGATCCAAGATATGGCTCGGGTCCGGAATATACCGTCGTACTTGGGATACATGAAACACGTCATGCACCTCGCTTAGCGACGGCGGAAGAGCGAGACGATAGGACACGTCTCCTACTCGCTCCAGGATATCGAACGGCCCTATATACCTAGGACTAAGTTTTCCCCGTGTGCCGAAATGAATGACGCCACGAGTAGGCGAGATCTTAAGAAATACATGGTCGCCGACAGAAAACTCGAGAGGGCGCCGAAGAGAATCGGCCCAATGGCGCTGGCGATCTTGGGCAACTTGAAGATGATCTCGGACTCTTCTGACCACCTCAACGGTCTGAGCAATCATTTCTGGACCAAGCATCTGCCTCTCTCCAACATCATCCGAGGCTAACGGGGACCTGCACTTCCTGCCATACAGTGCCTCGAACGGTGCCATCTGGATACTGGCCTGGAAACTGTTGTTGTACGAGAATTCTACCAGGTGCTGGTGATCTTCCCATGAACCACCAAAGTCAAGTGTACAGGACCGCAACATATCTTCAAGAGTCTGGATCGTACGCTCCGACTGACCATCTGTCTACGGATGATATGCTGAACTGAACTGGAGACGAGTTCCCAAACTCTCCTACAGGCTACGCCAAAAGTGCGACGTGAATCTTGAATCTCGGTCCGAGGTGATACTAACTGGCACTCCGTGCAACCTGACAATCTGCCCGAGGTACATCTCTGCTAACTGAGCTGTCGACTGACCGACTCTGAACGGGAGGAAGTGAGCTACCTTCGTGAGCCTGTCAACTATAACCCAAATAGCATCTCGACCAGCTGGAGACCTAGGCAATCCAGTCACAAAATCCATGGTCACATGTTCCTATTTTTATTCTGGAATCGATAAGGGCTGAAGAAGTCCAGCGGGCCTCTGATGTTGAGCCTTAACTTGTTGGCAGACTAAACATCGAGAGACAAACTGGGCTATCTACCTCTTCATGCTATTCCACCAAAAGTGCTGTCGGACATCACGGTACATCTTCGTACCGCCCGGATGAATAGAATACTGAGAACTGTGAGCCTCTGCCATGATTTTATGTCTAATATCACCACTGGTAACACAAAGACGCTTACCATGCCTAAGTGTACCGTCTTCATGAATACACAACTCTGGTCTTCGTCTCGCCTCACACTCTGGCCTGAGCTGCTGAAGCTTGGAATCTGCTGACTGCGCCATCCGGATCCTCTCGACTATGGTGGACTGAACTTGCATACTGGCCATCAATGCTACACTGGAAGGGAGAACAACTTCAATACTCATCTTCTGAAGATCTGCTAACAGCTCCGGTTGCGCTGTTAGGAAATAAACTCCGGCTCTCCTGCTCAATGCATCTGTGACAACGTTGGCCTTCCCGGGATGATACTGAAAGTTGACATCATAATCCACAAGAAGCTCCAGCCACCTCCTCTGACGCATGTTAAGATCCTTCTGGGTGAAAACATACTTCAAGCTCTTGTGGTCGGTGAAAATCTCCACCTTATCTCCGTACAAGTAGTGCCTCCACAACTTAAGTGCAAACACTACTGCTGCCAGCTCCAAGTCATGGGTTGGGTAATTTCTCTCATGATCACGAAGTTATCGTGACGCATAAGCTATTACCTTCCCATGCTGCATCAGAACACATCCCAAGCCTCTGTCTGAAGCATCACAATATACTGAGAATCCTCCGGTTCCATCTGGAAGTGTGAGAATGGAAGCCGTCATCAAGCCTCGCTTCAACTTCTCAAATGAATCCTGGCACTCTGTTGTCCAAGCAAATTGCACCTCCTTGCGGGTCAACTAGGTCAATGGTGCCGAGATCCGGGCAAAGTCTGAAACAAATCGTCGGTAGTAGCCGGCCAAACCAAGAAAACTACGGACTTCTGCAACTGTGCTGGGCACTGGCCACGACTCAATAGCCACAATCTTCTGGGGATCCACTTCTACTCCTCCTCCAGTGATGATGTGACCCAAGTACGAAATGCGATCGATCCAGAACTCGTATTTACTGAACTTGGCATACAACTGGTGCTCTCTGAGAATCTGAAGAACCATACGGAGATGCTGCTCATGCTCTGCCTCACTCCTGCTATAGACCAGGATGTCATCCAAAAACATAATCATGAACTGATCCAAATAATGTATGAAAATACGATTCATGAGATCCATGAATACAGTCGGTGCATTGGTCGCTCCAAATGGCATCACTAGGAACTCCCAATGCCCATACCTAGACCTGAAAGCTGTCTTCGGGATGTCCTGCTCTCTGACTCTGATCTGATGATATCCTGAGCGCAAGTCGAGGGTATTTGTTCTTGATGGTCACTGAGTTCAAGGTACGATAATCAATACATAACTTGGACGTACCATCCTTATTTTTCACAAGAAGCATCGGAGCTCCCCAAGGCGATCCACTTGCGCGAATGAATCCCTTGGTCCTAAGTTCTTCAATCATCTTGTACAAGATTTCCAATTCTGAAGGCGCCATCCTGTAGACTCTCTCTGATACTGGGGCTGTTCCAGGAATCAAGTCTATGGTGAACTCGATCTCCCGTTCTGGCGGCATACCTGGAAGCTCTTCTGGAAAAATATCTGGAAACTCTTCGACTATCCGAGGCAACTGCACTGCTGCTACTGTCATCTGCAATACTGGAGGAGAAGGTTCAACTTCGTCCCGGGAAAAGAAAAACTCTGGCTCGCCTGGAATGCTAAAAACAACCCTACTAATATAGCAGCCTATTCTAGCATACTGGTTCCTCAACCAATCCATCCCTAAGACCACATCATAATCGGCCATCGGGAATTCTATCAATCTAGCGGGAAATTTCTTACCGCTAACTACGATCCGACACGAGGAAAATACTCTATCGACTCCTACAAGTCCGTTACCAGTAAGTATATTAAGCCTTACTGATAATGACTCGGGCTCCAATCCTATCCGTGTCGCGAATCGTGCAGACATAAAAGAATACGATGCACCAGAATCAAATAAAGCTGAAGCTGGAAAGGAGTTGACGAGAATAGTACCTGCCACTACCTCTTCTGGTGCCAACCCTTCCTCTGCGGTCATCATAATAGCCTGACCATGCCCTCGGGGTGCTGGCCCCTCTGCTGAAATTCTCGCTGCCTATTCTGACTCAAGGCTTGGGCTTGAGCATGCTGCTGGGGGTGTTGTTGCTGGAACGCCTGGGACTGAGGCGGCAAGGGCCTCGGTAATGGAAACTACTGCTGCTGGACCGGTGTTGGTCCTCTTACCGAAGAGCTAGAAAGGTTGGACGATGATAAACCACCCCTATTCGGGCAGGATCCAATCCTATGGTCTGCTGCTCCACAAGCCAGACACAATCCCTGTGCCCTGCGACACTCTGCCACTACATGGCCTGGCTTTCCACAATGAGAACATCCCACTGCGGAAGACTGCTTCTGCTTCTGTTGCTGAGGGTACGTCGGGGTTGAATGCTGAACCGACATTACTGAGGCCGCTCGCCTCGGAGCTCCAATGGTCAAAGCCCTGGCTGTCGGGGCTGGGGCTGAAGACTGATTCATCTGGCCGTGGGATCTCTTCCGACCTCCGGCCCTATCCACAATCCTCTGGGAGGTATACTCATGCCTATTAGCTGCTCTCAAGACTGCATCAAAAGTCTGATGCTCAAACTGCTCAATTGCCAACAAAATCTCCAGGTGAAGCCCCTGCTGAAATCGCTGGGCTCTATCATACTCAGTTGCCATCAAGGTGGGAGCAAACCGACTGAGCCTCGAAAACTCGGCCGTATATCCATCGACCGTCCTGTCCAACTACTTCAGATTGGTGAACCTCGTCTTTAGATCGTACCGAGCTACAGCATCAAAATACTTTGTCTGGAATCTCTCTCTGAATACCGCCCAAGCAATGGGTGCTACTAATCCAACGGCCTGCGCCGCCCACCAGCTGTGGACAAGATCTAATAACTGCAAGCGCACCACGGCTACCTTCTCATTCTCTGGGGTCCTGGCTGCTTCTAGAATCACTTCTGTGTCCTGAAGCCAAGCATCTGTAGCGATAGCATCTTCACTACCGTCGAAGAATGGAGGGTTCAAGCGCTTGAAGTTGTTGGCCGTGCTATTACCCTGATGACCTCCTCTAGTCGGAGCATCCGTCACTGTCTGGTGCAAGGCGTCTCTACGACGATCTTGGGAAGCTATCAAGGTCCTGACGAGACCTACCAAAGTGTCATCATCAGGTTCTACTGGTTGGACGGGCTGAACTGGTGGCTCTTCGCCAGAAGGCACGACTCTGGAGGCCACTCCGAAATGCTGGGCTTGATCCCCGGGTTGCTGCTGATCCACGGGAAGTGCTCCGCCTCGCTGACCGACAGGTCCAAGAACGATGCCGCTGAAGAAGACGACATAGGGAACAATAAGGAAGGACCAGGACAGACCAACGATACAAGCATGTGATCAGGACAAGAATCCAGAGATTCAGAAGATACGAGCAGAGATCAAGGACGAATACTGATTGAGACATCTATTCGGTAAACCCTCATATATCTTGATTTACAAGACCTGCATGGGCCACCACTTAAACCATGTCACGCCCCAGAACCAGAATACTGGAGAGCGGGGGCAGACATAGCCAGCTACGTATATGAAATGGAATCCATCTCGCTATACGATCACGGCTGTCTAGATATATGAGGGTTTACTACAAGCCAACAGTCTCTTATGGTCATGAACAAGCCTAGTGTCTTAATCACAAGCAAGTAGGTAAAAGTCACAAGAGGTATGATCATTAAATATACAATAGTAAGGCATCCCAAACATTATATATTCAGCTGATTATGAAGCTAGTCGTTACAAAATGTGAGGACTAGCAAGAGTTTAGTCATACATGATCAACCCTAGGATCTGTCAATCATGTTACAGCCCGTAGGCAGACAGTAAGTAAGTGCAATCGAGCTAAACAGGTGCTCGTCGGCTAAACGCCTCAAAAGAATAATTTTTACAATAAAGTGGGGGATCAAAAATAAACCCACTCGTTGCCCTGGTTACGCCTAGTGGTCACCATCGGGCTGGAAGGTCGGTAGATCCTCTGGAGCTGCTCCGAAATCTGGCCATACAAAACCAGCTGGGTCAGATCCCAGAAAGAGCAAGTGCCACAAAGGAAGCTTCACTTAGGAACTAAAACCAGCAATTAGCACAGAAGATAATAATAATATAGTAAAATTGGAAAAATATAATATTACGAGGATATACGGTAAGATAACCATGGAACCATTCAGATAACCAGGTTACAACCCTTAAACCAAACAAGGACCAGGATTGTAACCCTTCATCTGAACCGAACTTGGTTTCTCCCATTTATCAGCAAGGTAATATAAGAAAATCAGAACATGTAACCATCTTATACAGGATCAAGGCAAGACTAGACTGATTATTCCCCATTCAACAATCACGGCCAAGCAATAAGTACGGCTTGATACTTTAACTAGCTAGGGTTATCACAGGCCTAGTTACTAGCAAGATGCAGTAAGATTATGCTACAGCCACAAGCCCTGCAGACCATCCAGGTTACCCAGGTCAAAATTTAGGGGTTGAATTCAGGTGGGTACATCGTCCAGGAAATGCATGTACCCTTAAGTAGCTTGAAGGGTGCAACACATGACAGTGTACTGGAAATATGCCCTACTCGACGGCAGGCTACAGATCCTAAGCGCGCCCAGGTAACGGGATTGCCTGTAGCTGGAAGATCTCTTTATGACTAATGTATTAATCTAGTTATTAGCCTTAGTCCATTTCAATAGGTACTCCTGACCGTGGTACTCAGGAGTCCCATCCTAGACATGATGCAAGACAGGACTGGATTATTGTACAAGCACAATCACCCACGGTGTCCAGGTTATTTATACAGGCCATGTCATGTCAGATACCCGTCGCAACAGCTTATCAAGATATGCCAGGTTTATCATGTCAAGTTTACTTGTCAGGAGTGCGCCACGACGGGCCACCATCAGGTCATGTTACGTATCAAGAGTGCACCACTGTGGGTCATTGCCGTGTTCATGGTATATGTACAGGACATCATAGTGCAAGCATTGAACCAGGAGACCCAAGTTATGCTGAGATTACAAGACATGAGTTAAAAATAATAATAATAATAATAATAATAATAATAATAATTAAATAGCAGGGCAAGGCACAGGGAGGAGCCCTGCGGCTCAGGATCACTAGAACCCATACGGCCAGTAAGGAAGAGCACATACGACTTGGTAAGGACAGGGGCATACGGCTAGGAAGGCAAGGGCGCATGCGGTTCCAAGAAGTCGGGTCTAATACGGCCAGCGGAAGAGTGGGCCTCATGCGGCAGGAAATGGATGAGCGCATGCGACAGAATAGGAGCCTCAGCCCTATGCGGCTGAACTGACCGAGTCCCATACGTCCAGGGGAGGACGGTGGCATATACGGCTAGGAGTGATGGGTGCACATGCGGCTGTCGGTAGCGAGTCCATGCAGTTGGCACGGATTGAAGCTCCATGCGGCCAATGGGAAAGGCTGTATGCGGCTGGGAATGCCTAAGCTCATGCGGCCGCCGGTAGTAGACTTATGCGCTCGAGGAGGACTGATTCTCATGCGACTGGAATTGGGACTTGCCGCATAAGGCTATGCGGCTAAGTCCATACGGCGGGAAGCTTTATTCGACTAAGGAACTGTTCTTCTTTCCTAAACTTTCGAGAAGAAGAACCAAGTACGCCATGGCTTCCAAGCTCCATAAAACCTTCATTCAGAGTCCAAACCCGAACTTCCATAGGTCAAAATGGGGCAGAATGAAATTTTCTACCACATGGAACCATCAAAACTTAGAAATAACAAGATTAAGTAGATCAAAACCCAAGAAATCCGAAAATAAGATAAACTTAGATCTAAAAGAATCTAGCCATGAAAAGTAAAAATGCCAAGTACTAAGGTATGTTAGAATGCTATAAAGGAAAGAATGGAACAATAAAATTAAAGTTCTTCCATAAAGCAAGTTGTACTTGCCTATACCTCTCTCTCTCTCTCTGGTAGGTGAAGAAGTTATGGTGGAGAAGAAGGAGAGTAATGAGGAGAGAGAAAGGAGAATGGGTTAATAAATACTAATGGTGGTGGTAGGTAGGTAGGTAGGGGTTCACCTTTGGTTCATGATGAACCAAAGCAAAACCAAGCCAAGCCGAACCAACCAAAGAATAAACCAAGCCATGAAGAAAAGCTAAGCAAGGAATCATGCAATACAAGATGAAATACGTACACGTATTCCAAAAATACGTAATACGAACCACAGGCATTACAACTCTACCCACCTTAAAAGAATTCCGTCCTCGAAATTTAATTAAGAGGCTAGAGAGACGAGGACAAGCTATATTAATCACATGTAAGCTATAACTAGGCAGGCAATCACTCATTCAAGCAAGGAATCGAAGGCATGAGGCATAAGAAAGACATTATACCTCACGAGTCAAACAAGTCGGGATATCGCGATCGGATATCGTCCTCACGCTCCTACGTTGACTCACCCAAAGAGTGATGACCCCAAGCAACTCAGACTAACTTGATAGTCTTGTTCTTGAGTATCTTCTCTCTTCGGTCCAATATGGACACGGGCCTCTCCTCATACGAAAGTTTGGTACCAACAACCAATTTCGAATGATCCAAGATATGGCTCGGGTCCAAAATATACCGTCGTAGTTGGGATACATGAAACACGTCATGCACCTCGCTTAGCGACGGCGAAAGAGCGAGACGATATGACACATCTCCTACTCGCTCCAGGATATCAAATGGCCCTATATACCTAGGACAGCAGTTTATTTATGCATACTTGATCCCGTATCCGTGTTCATATCTACCTGTGAGTAGCCACATGTCAGTCTCATGTCTAGTTCCTATTTATACCCTGGTTATATTATTGTATGATTAAACTGTTAGATAGACATATTTTATGTATCTTGCTAGTCTTCTGAGGACCTGATGATCTCTTCAGGTTTAGCGACTGTATGGAGTTAGTTAGCAGAGCGGGATGGTAGAGGATTACGATGTATGATACAGGTATTTGCTTGTGATACTTCTTTATTATCCTCTCGTACTTTATATACCATACCATGATATACTCTGCTTATTTATAGACTCATATCATTCTTGGAGTCTAATCGAACAATATACTAATGGGCTGCAGACCATGACCCATAATTGTTCATTCTTGTTTATATGATTCCTGTGGATTGAGATATAGTTTAGATTAGACATGATACCTTACTCTGGACAGCATATACGTACTCAAGTCGGGCTAGAGTCCGCTCGATACGTAGCTGGCTTGCTCACGAGCACGCGTCCGAAAAGCGGGTGCGGGTCGTAACAAGTTTTTGTGGTGGCCCATGCAGGTCAGAGCATATCGTATTGGTTACGTAACTGTACTGATACGAGCCTGTGAATATGACTAAACTTTTAGAAATCTCAATCCACTTTGCCTTGAAAATTCTCTTAGAAATTTCTCTACCGTCTTTGAAACCTCGTATTTGTTCTCGATTATTCTTCCTTGCTTTCCGAACCATTGATTTTCTTCTCTTCCTATTTTGAGGTGACGAACGATCGTGCTGTCTAGAATTCATCAGAAGCTCTTAAGTTATAGTATAATATTGCTTGATTATTGAATAATTGGTTGTTTGTAGATATGAGAGATTATAGATACCAAATGTCCTAGATATTTTGGTAGAATTATTAGTCACTGGTTAGAAGATTATAAGATTTTAGTGACATGTGTTCCAAGGGAGTAGTATGACCTAAGGTGGGTAGAAGTCCTCAAGATTTTGTAAATACCAAATGACTAGAGAAGGCCATAAAATATTTTTGAGAAATTAAATTTGAGGTGATTAAGGTAATAGTTGACTTTGATTTTAAGACATAGTCATGAATTAGAATTTCGAGGACGAAATTATTTTTAAGGTGGGTAGATTTGTAGCTTCCCTTCCCGGAGAATTTTCTCGAAATATTTTTTTGATTTAAATAGTGATTTTAGAATTTTATAAATATTTATTTAGTTAATTATTACGGTAGACGATTTTAGCCTGGGTTGAGTTTTGAAGTACCAGACGACTAGGAATCATGGCCCGGGTAGTACAGCGGCGTGCCTTGACTAGTGTATTAGTCGTGCCAAGGGAGACCCAGCCATAAGTGAGTCCTAACTAGGAAAACCAGGCCAAGTTATGACTTAACCTTTCTAGATGTTTAATTATTTATTAATTAAATTATTGACTTGCAGAAGACCCGGTTGTACTCAGCTAGTCTGAACTAGACTCGAACCAAGCCCAAGCCATGTAGACCCTTAGTGCGACCAAGACGGACACATAGATGTACTGCATGTATATGGGTGTTTTATTTTAATAATCAATGACTAGTTATAAATATTGGTTAAATAATATATATTATTGCTATTAAAGTTATATTTATATTTTATATATTTGTTATTCTCGAAATAATACGTTTACTTGAAATGTCATTATTGGTTTGTCGGACTGTTGACTAGAACAATATACGTATGAATATATCTTGTCTGTGTTATTTGATTAGATGAAATATATGTATTAATCGTTTTGTGTGTATTTATTTCGTGTACTTAAGTAATTAAATGATTAGTATTTCATAAGTAAAATATATAAATATACTAATATTATATAAATAAGTATATATATATATATATATGAAATATATATATATATATATATATATATATATATATATATATATATATATATAAAAATATACATGTATATGGATGTGTATATATATAGATATATATGTGTAAGTATAGATAAATAAATTATCTATATACATGTATTTGTATGTGTGTATATAAATATATATAGTAAAATGTATACGTATATGTGTGTGTATATATATATATATATATATATATATATATATATATATATATATATATATATATTAGTGGCAAATGGAAAAAGAAAAAGAAAAAGCAAAAGCAAAAGCAAAAGCAGCCCACATGCAAGTCAGCCCGAGCCCAGCTGATCCCACAGCTCAACCGAAGTCCCACAAACCTGATACCATATATATACGAAGTATATATATAGATATATTATATATAGGAATAAGTATGTTAATGAACATTGGAAACCAAAGCATTCAGCCTAACAGCCATTCGGGCCAGGCCCAGCCGAGCTCCCCAAGAGCCCAGCCCGAGCCCAGGCTCACAGGTCGAGCAGACCCAAAACCCAGTCCACACTACTTTCCAGCCCGAGCTCTCTCGATAATCTGCACAGCCGAGAGTTATAGTCAATATATAATCGAGAGATCAGAATCGAAACCCTAAACTCCCCCACGCCACCACCTGGGCGCACCCTCCCCCAATGCGCACGCGCACCGCCGAGGGCCATCGTCGGCCGGCCGGAGCCGTCGAATAGCGTGCGCGAGCAGAGCGCACAGCAACGATAAGCGATTGCGAGCCTCACTTCGTGCAGAGATTTCTGTCGCCTCGTGGCGTCGTTTTACGCGTCGTCTTCACAGATACATTGACAATATAACCAAATCCGATTTCCTTTAAATATTTTGATTTGTTTTGCGTCATGTGCATTGTAAACCAAGCCTGATGTTTGGCAAAAAAACTGATCCAAAATAGAACAGTTTTCAAATTAAAACCCGAAATTGGAAGGCGAATCCTGATCAACCTGTTAAGAATTTTAGAAATCTTTTTGAAGAGACTTTTAGACAACATATAGGGCATGGAAACCTCATTAATAGTTTTATTTATTGTGGATTAGACAATAGTAGAAATCGGATTGAAAATCATGAAAATATGTTTCGAAAACTAGAAAATTTGTCCGATACGACGTGTGTCCCGCCAATTCGGACGACGTGGTCGTAAATCGAAGGCATCGAAAGGTGCATAATGGCTTCGTGATCGTGTGGACTTTGACGGAATTCAAATTGGTTACGTGTGCGCGACGAATTTAATCCGTATCCGTCGAAATTCACCGTATCGACCACTTTGCACAAACTCGAATTACTTTGTGCACGCTCGTCAGATCGAGACGAAACTTGTGCCAACATGACCGTATCATTTTTCTGGTCCTGTATACCAAGTTTGGTCCGATTCTGAGACAGTTGATCGGATCGTCGTTTTGCGGGCCCCACGGTCCGACTCAGCGGGTGATTTTGTGTACGGCCCGTCGGAATCTAACTTTGGACATACGGTTGGATTCATATCGGAAAATCGGACCTATTCACATATAGTTTGACGACTTTAGAGACCATTGACCCTGGCACGCTTTTCGGTGCAAAGCGGGTCCAACGACGGACATCGTTTTTGCTCGAAATTATCGTTTTGCCCCTGTATCCATAATTGGACTTAAGGACAGGCGATTCCAGCTAATTTGACTATTTTGAGAATGATGGTAATATTTATTTCAGCTATCGGAGACAGTTGTGATGATTTGGACTTTACGACTCACATGTTGACTATATTTTGTGGGATCTGCGTGCAACCTCCAGGCAAGTATACCTTGCCTTCCTCTACAGTTTATTTTCATTCTTATAGAACACATGTTGTAGTATGTTATCTTTAGTTACCTTAGTTGTTATAGATTTATATGATCCTGCGTTTACCAGTTTATTGTCTTGCTTGTATATCAGTATTTCATGACTTGATAGTGTAGTTATACCAGGCTTATTTACGTCATGGATCATGCTAGAGTTGTCCTTACCTGTGTCATGACTACATTGTACCGTGTCTTCACATGTATCTTGACTGAGTCGTGTCTGTAAGTATGTGTGAGTGAACTGTTATTCCTTTGTCTTTCCCACAACCTGCGAGTCCACACACGGGGCGAGGGTTGTCCGTTTGCACCTGCGAGTCCACACACGGGGCGAGGGTGACTTGCCTTGAAACTGACCTTCAAGTCCACATTTGGGGCGAGGGTTGGTATTCCATTGATCTTCCAGTAGTTCATTTATGCATACTTGATCCCGTATCCGTGTTCATAGCTACCTGTCAGTAGCCACATGTCAGTCTCATGTCTAGTTCCTGTTTATACCCTGGTTATATTATTGCATGATTAAACTGTTAGATAGGCATATTTTATGTATCTTGCTAGTCCTCTGAGGACCTGGTGATCTTTTCAGGTTTAGCGACTGCATGGAGTTAGTTAGCAGAGCGGGATGGTAGAGGATTACGATGTATGATACAGGTATTTACTTGTGATACTTCTTTATTATCCTCTCGTGTTTTATATACCATACCATGATATACTCTGCTTATTTATAGACTCATATCATTCTTGGAGTCTAATCGAACAATATGCTAATGGGCTGCAGACCATGACCCATAATTGTTTATTCTTGTTTATATGATTCCTGTGGATTGAGATATAGTTTAGATTAGACATGATACCCTACTCTGGATAGCTTATACGTACTTGAGTCGGACTGGAATCCGCTCGATACGTAGCTGGCTTGCTCACGAGCTCGCGTCCGAAAAGCGGGTGCGGGTCGTGACATAGATGTTCTCGGCTACTTCGAAGAAGTCACGATAGTCGAGATGGTCAAATGTGGGAGCATATTCTAAAAATATAGTAAAGTTTATGCAAGCTCCAGCACATATTCTACGACCAGAGAATGAATCAAACCAAAGGTCAGAAAATTCCTTATCAGGAAATAGACCAGAGTCAAAATCATCAGAACCTAATAGTCTAGCTGGACTGAAAAGACTAGTGGGGACGTAGTCGGACGAGGAAGATCCTGCTTGTGAGAGATCAACCTGTCTTCTCTGACGCTTGGGAGCCATAGAAGAGAGGAAAAAGAAATTTAAGTACCTTAGAAAGGAGGAAGAAGATGAAGTAGAGTAGCCCACTAGAACTCCTTGGAAGCTTGAAGGGAAGGATGAGGAAGAAGTTTTGGGAGTAGTAGAAGGTTTTCCAGGAGATGGTTGTGTGAAAAAGAAGAAGAGATGAGGGTTTATAAATGGCTAGGGCCGGCTGTTCGATTCTGGAAGCTGAACAGCGCCGACCGAACTTGGCCCGAATTCGGTCCGAACTCGGTTAGAGTTCGGTCCGAGTTCGGCTACTTGTATTTTCGAGGTCATAAATACAGTTTTGGTGTTTTTAAATTGTAACTTTATGACTGTTGACTTCTACATTTAATAACATTTATTACTTTGGGTTAGCTGTAGGAGCCGGATCACAGCTAGCGGTAGTCCGAAGACTAGTGCACCGTGTCGCTTCAGGCTATTTACACCTGTATGACAGAATGGCCCTTTCGGCTTGTACCCAAAATAATTTCTGTTTAAATAAATTTTAAAGTTTCGAGTCATAAAATTTAATTTAATTACCATACCACACTATGAATCTAAAAATTCAAGTATACCGAGCTCTCGCCTCATTATGTTAAAACGGTCTTCAGCCAGTAGTTTTGTGAAAATATCTGCTAGTTGATGATCTGTGTCAATAAACTCTAAGCAGATATCCCCGTGTTGTTGGTGATCACGTAAAAAGTGATGATATATCTCAATGTGTTTTGTGCGTGAGTGACATACAGGGTTCTTAGTCAGATTAATGGTGCTAGTGTTATCACAATAAATGGGAATCTTAGTGTAGTGCAGATTGTAGTCTTCTAGGGTTTGCTTCATCCATAAAATTTGAGCACAGCAACATCCTACGGCGATATACTCAGCCTCAGTAGTTGACAATGCTACTGAATTTTGCTTCTTGCTAAACCAAGAGACTAAGGTCTTTCCTAGGAAATGACACGTACCGTTGGTACTTTTACGGTCTACTTTGCATCCTGCAAAATCCGTATTCGAGTAACCTATCAGGTCAAAGGATTTGGTTTTAGGATACCATAAGCCGACTGTAGAAGTTCCTTTAAGGTATCAGAAGATACGCTCAACGGCACTTAGGTGTGATTCCTTAGGATTTGCCTGGTATCGTGCATAGATGCAAACACTGAACATAATATCATGGCGACTAGCAGTTAAATATAATAAGCTACCAATCATACCTCGATACTTATGCTGGTCGACAGGTTTGCCACTTTCATCAGAATCAAGATTTGTAGATGTAGCCATTGGAGTTCTGATTGGCTTTACATTATCGAAGTCGTACTTTTTCAGTATGTCCTTCGTATACTTGGCTTGATTGATGAATGTTCCCTTTGAGTGTTGTTTGATCTGAAGTCCTAGGAAGAAGTTTAGCTCTTCCATCATACTCATCTCAAATTCACTCTGCATACACTTAGCAAACTCTTGACATAGTTTTTCATTAGTAGAACCGAATATAATGTCATCAACATATATTTTCACAAGAAGAATGTCATCATTTAAAATTTTGATAAACAAAGTTGTATCAACTCTTCCTTTTGAAAAACCATTATCAAGTAAGAAGGCACTTAGGCGTTCATACCAAGCACGAGGTGCCTGTTTGAGTGTTTGAGTCCATAGAGTGCTTACTTAAGCTTGAAGACGTGATCAGGTTTTTGAAAATCTTCAAAACCAGGGGGTTGTTTCACAAAAACTTCCTCTTTTAAAAATTCGTTCAAAATACACTTTTTACGTCCATTTAAAATAATTTAAAATTATTAAAACATGCAAATGCACAAAACATGCGGATGGCTTCTAGTCTAGCAACAGGAGCATATGTCTCGTCATAATTAATACCTTCTTCTTGATTATAACCTTGTGCCACTAGACGTGCTTTGTTGCGTAGAACTTGTCCATCTTCACTAAGTTTATTTCGGAACACCCATTTGGTACTAATTATCGATTGACCAATAGGTTTAGGAACGAGTTTCCAAACTTGGTTTCTCTCAAATTGATTTAGTTCCTCTTGCATGGCATCAATCCAAAACTCATCAGAAAAGGCATCTTCTATATTCTTAGGTTCTATTTGAGAAATGAAAGCTATATTTGCTGCTATTTTAGAATCCCTAAGAGAGGAGCGTGTACTTACACCTTTTGATACATCACCTATGATGAGTGTCTCTGGATGATCTAGTAAGAACTTTAATGAAGCAAATTTTTGAGTCAGATCTTCCACAAGACTCTTTTCGGTTTTTGCTTGTACATCTTCATCATCACTGTCGCTAGATCTGTGACTATTGAGCTCATCAAAAGTAACGTTAATTGATTCTTCAACAATCATAGACCTTTTATTGAAAACTTTATATCCCTTACTCTTAGCAGCATATCCGAGAAATATCCCTTCATCTGCTTTAGAGTCAAACTTTTCCAAGTTATCCTTGGTGTTCAGGATAAAACAGCGACATCCAAAAACTTTGAAATAAGAAATATTTAGAATCCTTCCAAACCAAAGTTCATATGGTATTTTCTTCGAGATAGGTCGAATTAACACCCTATTCAAAACATGACAGGCTGTACTAACAGCTTCTGTCCAAAAATACTTAGGAAGATTATGTTGATTCAGCATGACTCTAGCCATTTCGCTTAGAGTACGGTTCTTCTGCTCCATAACACCATTCTGTTGGGGAGTTCTAGGACAAGAAAATTTGTGGTAGTACCCACTATCATCATAAAACTTTTTGAAATCAGAATTTACGAATTCGCCACCATGATCACTTCGGATACGAGTAATCATGAAGCCTTTTTCGTTTTGTACCATTTTGTAAAATATTTGAAATTCAAAAATAGCATCACTTTTGTTTGATAAAAAGTACACCCAAGTAAAGCGAGAGAAATCATCAATAATAACAAAAGCGTAGAGCTTACCGCCAAGACTAGCGACTCTACTAGGACCAAATAAATCCATATGTATCAACTGCAAAGGTTTAGAAGTACTTACAGCGTTGATGGATTTAAATGTAGACCTATATACTTTGTTCTTTTCACAGTCAGCACATACCATATCTCTCTTGAATGGAATTTTGGGAAGTCCTTTTACCAATTTCTTAGTGCTCAGTCGTAAGATAGTGTCCATATTTGCATGTCCTAGTCTCATGTGCTATAGCCAGCTTTCTTCTAGATTAGCTACTAGGCATCTTCCTGCATTATTAGTACTCTCCAAAAAGAAAACATAAATATTGTCTTCTCTAATCCCTTTATATACGAGATCACCAGATGACATATCATATATGGTACATTTATCTTTTACAAAATTGATACCATAACCATTATCAGCCAAATGACTTATGCTTAGTAGGTTATGTTTCAATTATGTGACTAAACAAATATCCTTTATTACAGGATAAGGAGATATACCAACAGTGCCATTACCAATAATATTACCTCCCAAGTTATTTCCGAAGGAGACGTATCCTTCTTTCTTCATCGATAGTGTGACGAACAAAGATGCATCACCAGTCATGTGCCGCGAACATCCGCTATCGAGGATCCACTTGCTTTTAGCATGAGAGGGTTGAGGGTCCACCTACAAAACAAGTAGATGAATCTTTTGGTACCCATTTACTGAAGGGTCCATATTGATTAGTTTTAGGTCTCCAGAATAAGGTGTGATTGTCAACAAGTTTCTTTGCTAAACAATACTGTGATATGTGTCCATGTGTACCACAATATGTGCAAGTAAGTTTAGAACCAGTGGTAGTAGAAACTGTGTTGACATGCTTGTTAGGTTTCTTGAAAAACCTATAAGTGAAAGCAATGTGATAGTCGTGTTTTGTTTGTGCTTTCTAATTTTTAGTCCTCTTAGGTGTATGCTTAGCATTAGGACTAAACTTAGGCTGTGTCACAGGTATTGCATGTTTGCCTAACTTAATTTCTAACTTTTTAGAAATCGTAACAGACTCTTCATATTTAGCAGTCATGTCTGAGAGTCTTTGTTCTGTGACTAAGTGCTTCTTCTTCTCTATGTCATATAACTCTTATATTTTGACATAGTCTCTTTCTTTTTTGTCAACCTTGAGGATAGCCTCATGATAGTCTACCTTGAGTTTGGCTATCTCTTCCGTGTTACCGGTAGTAGACGTCTCTTTAATATCTTCAATAAGATTGGATAGTCTAGCTATCTCGGTTGTGTATGCCTTAATCTTTTTTCGAGATTGCTTATACTTGTTAAGCACAGTTCTGTGATCTTCAAGTAATTCACTAAAGGCATTTTCTAATTCATCGAAAGTAAAATCATCATACAAAGGTTTGAAGATACCTTATCAAAAGCCATAAGACAGACATTAGCATTTTTGCAGGGTCTGTCCTCTTTCTCTGTATTACTGGCATCACTTTCATGTCAGATGCTTGTGTTAGCATACTTTCGACTGGTTGTTGCTTTTCTGTTTGATCTTGATCTGTCATATGGACTGCTTTTCTTCGAAGTTGGACAGTCCTTTTTTAGGTGCCCTGACTTCTTGCATCCAAAGCATATGGTTTCATCTTTATTGCTTTCTTGGATATCTCTCTTCCTTCTGTTTGATTTCTCAAACTTTAGAAATTTTCTGAAGTTCTTCACTAGTAGGGCTTGTTCATCACCACTTGATGATTCTTCATCAGAATCATTGCATGTAGATTTTCTGGCTTGAGCTTTGAAGGCAATAGACTTTTCTTTTGGGGTTGCTTCTTCAAACTCTTGCAGATCAAGCTCATGGGTCATGAGCTTGCCCATCAGTGTTTTCAGAGACATGGTGGTGAGATCGTTTCCTTCTATGATTTCTGTTGCCTTTGGGTTCCAGTTCTTGGTTAGAGCCCGTAGCACTTTTCTAATCTTCTCATGATTACTGTAATCCTTACCAAAAGATTGCAAAGGATTAGTAATATCAAGGAAACGTGTAAACATCTGTGTAATTGACTCACCAGGTTTCATCTTAAAAGATTCATATTCCTGTGTTAGTCTACTGATTTTGGATTCCTTCACTTGGGAAGTACCTTCATGAGTTACCTCAAGAAGTTTCCAAATCTCGTGAGACATTTTATAAGTTGAAACTCTGTTGAACTCCGTTTTGTCAATTGCACAGAACAGTGCATTGATGGCACGAGCATCTAGACTAGCCTTTGATTTTTCAGCTTCTGTATATTTGTCATGAGGCTTGTCTACAAGCTGGCCGTCAACCACTGTAGGTGCCGGTTTCTTATAACCATCAACAACTATAGACCAAAGATCAAAGTCAAGAGACTTTAAGAAGAAAGTCATCCGTGTTTTCCAGTAGGTATAATTTGTACCATCAAATAGTGGGGGTCTATTTGTGGATTGGCCTTCACCGTTGAATATTGATTTCACGGCTGCCATATATACTCTCTGTGGTTTGTTATATTATAATATAACCTGCTCTGATACCAATTGTAGGACTGTTGAGCACCTCTAGAGGGGGGTGAATAGAGTGTGTGCGTGTACAGCGGAAAATAATCACCAATTAAAAATTTAAACTATAACTATGGCAGTAAATAAGAGACAGTAAATAAATATAGCAAGAGATAGAGAGAGATCAAACTCAGTGACACAACGATGTATACTGGTATCCCTCTGAGAGGACTAATCCAGTCTCGAGTACTCTTGCTCGATGTTAATCCACTAAGGCACAATCCAATTAAGAGCTTACAGTCTCCTACAACACCGTGCTTGGTGACAAGTGCACGACCAACTTCACAACATCGTGCTTGGTGACGAGCGTACGACCAGCTCCACAATAAAGATAATTGATGTACTTTGAACAACCTCTTTATAACTCTTGAACACCAAAAGACTCGAGATCGAAATAGATATTACTGGCTTTTGGCTAAGAGGAATATAGGTGTGATATAAAAACTTTTAATCGGGTGAAAACACTTATTGAAATAGAGAAGAGAAGATGAGGAATGAATGAGTGATTTGAAATAAAAAACTCTCTCCTATTTATAGGTGTTTTCTGAGACCGAACTCGGGCAGAGTTCTGATGCAAAGATTTCGGATATGAACGTTGCATGCAGATTTGGAGGCAACGAATATTTAAATTCAAATAGACCGAACTCGGGCAGAGTTCGGACCGAACTCGGGCCGAACTCGGTTTGAATTCTGTCTAGGAGAATTTTAAATATTTGTCAAATTTTGTTGCAAAAAAATGATTTTAAACTTTTGAAAAAATGGAATGGGAATAGGTAGGCTTTATAGAAATGTGGACTGAGATTAACCTAAGCCAGTATTACCTAGTCGATCTTACAATTTAAATCCTAGACTCAATAAAGATAAAATACATAATAAATTGTAAAATGACTCGGACTGGATCCCAATGAAAGTAATCTTCAGATTGATGATTTATGTGCTTGATGATGCAGTAGTACGACGCTTGTTGATATTGATTTCACACGTCCTGAAATGATTAGCAGCAGTTCGTATATTTTGTGTATTGACTTAAGTTCATGTCGATTATTAAAATCAGGTGTGACCATAGAATGGGCCAACAAGAATCCCATGAGATAGAATCAGAAGAGTTAGATCGTTCTTCTTCATCAGAGTCGGAAGCTTCTGGAGTCAGAATTGGTGAAGTATAACCTAATCCCTGCTTCATTTTGCTGTAGTATTGTTGTGATTTTTCTCTTGGAACAGAAATACGAAAGGGAGTTCGCCTTCCTTTACCGCTATTGAGACCAGTTGTGAAATTATATCCTATTTTACGGATGATTGCCTTGGATTATGGACTATAACGACGTATTTGTAGCCTTCCTGTATCATCCTTATTATCGTTGTCAAGCATGATTTTTTGTTCTTTTCTTTTACTAAAAAGTATAGAAGTTTCGTCTTTCTTTCGAGATGGCACTAAGAAGAACGATTCTTGTATTGATTCAAGTGATACCATGTTTCGGAGAGATGGTACGACTCCTATTGTAAGTGGTTTGAAGATATCTAGCATATCCAAATAACATTGAGTATAATAAGAGACATCAGTATAATGCAAAGGAGATGCTTTATTGATTTTTATATCATCATCTACAACAGGACCTTTAGCCTTAAAAGACTTAGTCAGATTGATAACCAGAGGAGGAGAAGAAGAAGAACGAAAAGGAGGAAGGGTTTTTTACGTCGAAGGTCGATTACAAGTGGCTCAGAAGAGGTGAGCTCCCTCTGTTCCTGACTAACACCAGGAGGCTGCTTCTTGTGAGAAGGAAGGTAAATAGTCAATGTCTTGGAAGACTGAGGACAAGAAGTATGTCCTTTGACCGAGATCACCAGAGTATCATTTGGCACGCCTTTTTGTTCTTCATCAGTATCCATTGCCAATACCACCTTCATGAATTCCTTTTTATACATGCGAGAATCGTTGCAGTACGCTTCAACCCCCTTGAAAGGATTTAAGTCTGCAACTTCTTTCTGTACTTCTCTATTGCCATCCACATATTTGAAATATTGGTAGAGAGTAGAAGGTACAATGTTGTGTTCATGGAGGAATGGTCTTCCCAGCAAAGTATTGTATGAGCCATGATTATCAATTACATTAAAAGCCACCTTCGTACGAATATTGCCAATTTGAAGTTTCAGGCGTATCTTTCCCAAAGGTTCACTTCTTCCTTGATTAAACCCCAAGACAGTAATGATAGTTATAGAAAGGTTGTGCACTGGATTCTTTAAGGCGTCTAGCAGAGTCTTCGGCATGATGCTAAGTGCAGACCCTGGGTCAATCAGAATGCGATCGACTTTCATGGTGTCTACATATCCCGTGAAGTATAGAGGACGATCATGACGATTGTCTTCTAATAGCATGTCATCCTGTATAAAGGTGATGTTGGGCATGAGTTCAAATATACTATGACAATGTGTACAGCTGACAGGCTCTTTTTCAGGCTTCTTGATAAGAGCAAGACAAGCATCAGCCTGCATCAAGGCTTCACTTAACATTTCTCGAGTTTCTTTTGAGAGATGTAAGAGTTCGAAGATTGATAATCTCGCTAGAGTGTTAGCCAATTGAGCCAGTATGTTAAAATTATATGGCTTCTCAAGTTCGAGAGATGAGGACTTCTTCAAGGCTTTATCAAAGCGAACAGGTTGTTTTCTCTTGTCTACTAATGTAGGTTTGGGAGGAATTGGTTCCACTACTGGTGAGGATGTAGATGGTATATTCTCAGCAGGGGAAGATGATACAGGAATAACATCAGGAGATGGGGTAGGATTCTCTTGAGTTTCGGGATACTCTCGGAGATAAGGTCTCCCAGATCTGGTGCCGATTAGAATTTCTTCTTCTGCTACAGGTTCAAAGGATACCATGTTGCAGCTCTTCACTTTAGTTTTGGAACGCTTCTTTTGATTGGAAGAAGAAGGCATTTCAAAGTCTGCCACTAGATCTGGATGAATCCACATGATTTCTCCTTTGTCAGTGGATAGCGGAACAAGACCTTCATTTTGGGGAGGTGGAAGATTCACGATCTCGAGAGTAGCCCTCAGAATGGGGACAACACCATCTTGCACCAGTTGCGGTAGAAAATTACCAAATTGTACAGAAACGACATTGGCCGTCACAGTCTTCTCATCCTATTGGAGAGTAATTGTACCAAAGTTGACCATTTCTTGGATTTTGCCTTTGAGCACGTAGCATGCTCGAGTTGGATGCCCTATAAACCTGTGATAAATATAATATTTATGGTGGTCAGTCTTTCCTACTTCTTCTGGTCGTTTTGCCACCGGTAGTTGAAGCTTATTGCTTTTGATCAGGCAATCGAAGATGCTCATAATATCATCTTCATCGAAATAATATTCTTCTTTTGGACGAGGTACTTTTTGTGGTGGTGCTGATGGAGTGGTTATGGTCTGAGCAACATTGACAGCCAACGACTCCTTGCCCTTGAGATTGATAGCCAACATTTATTTACCCTTGCGATTATTCTGGCGATTATTGCTGCCGGATGTAGGATGTTCATCTTGGTTAGGATTAGCTATTTGAACTCCTAACTGTTTGAATTTCTCAGCACTAACCTCCGCAGCTTTGGCATTTACAATGAAAGAGGGTCAGTCTTGGAACTGTGTTGATCATGTCCACATGCTGATAATAGGCAACAAGTTTGATTTGCAAGTGTCTATTGTTACAGTAAATGGAGTTCCTAGAGACATTTTAAGTGCCTCTCGACGGAATCTTTCAATAAAACTCTCAGTGGTTTCATTGTGTCTTTGTTTAATTTTGATAAGGGCAGACATAGTCATATCGTTGACCCCCTCATAGAATCGTTCCAAGAACATTTTTTTGAAACCAGCAAAGGAAGTTATGCAGCCATCAGGCAAACTACGATACCAGTCATATGCTGCACCGGCTAAACAACCGACGAACACCCTGGTAAGAAGAGCATTATTTGGCTGTAATTGATCAGTCATCACTTCAAAGTGATTGATGTACTGACTTGGAGAAGTGCTGCCATCAAACAGTATAATGGTGGGAAGCTTATATTTAGGAGAAAATTGAACCTCCTTCCATTTCGCAGGATAAGGTTATTTTATCCCAAGTCTTTGTAGACAATCTTTCTGCTTGAAGGCCTCGAACTGGGTGCGTAAGAGTTTTACAGCCTCATTAGCATCCCCTGATGTCTATGAATTGGACGGTTGATTTGAATTGTTAGGAGAAGGAACAGCATGATAATTACCACCCCCAGCACCAGACTGACTGGGAGCAGCTTGAATTGGTACAGAAGCAACCTGGGGAGGCGGTACCCCCAGATCAACATTAACAGGCACAGAAGATGCTATGAGCTCAGGATTTGAAGCAGGATTCATAATCGGTGGCATTGCATGTTGAGCCACGAATATGGTGTATATACTTGCAACCATTTCAGCCATGGTCTTCAGTTTGTCTTCTAGTATAAAAATTCGTTGTTCTTGACTGGCTGAACTAGAAGCATCTTGGTCTTCTGTAATGGCATATGCTGTCACCTCTCGTGCCACTATTGACGAGATAGTTTGTTCAGAGCTTTCACTATCTTCGTCAAAGTCAGACAAAGAATTTTCTCCCATATGAGTGATGGAAAGATCTTCCTGATTGAAGACATCCTGGTCCAAATTTTGATTTTTAGATCTGGTATGTTGAAAGACCCCTTCACTAGATTCACGGAGTTGTCCCAAGTACTGCTGACTCGGATTACGAGACGTGCTACGCTTTGAAGATTTTCTACCCCCAGTGTCTCGGGAAGTCATATTGACAAAAGCATATAACAGGTCATCTTTATCTCCCATCATAGGTCCAGGAGTTGAAGAATAGTTCAGACGATCGAAGACAGATCGTTTAGCTGATTGGCAACAACACTTGATGACCACTTCATGAAGGCAGTGGCGTTCTGATGGGTGATTTAAATGTGAGTGAGACGTCTCTGTGATCTTCCATTTTTGTGTAAGACGTTTCCGGAGATCAGTTACCACCACAGGACGAGAAGAAGTCGGAGGAACATATTTCTTAATGATATTAGGAACATGACTCCGATTCTTAAGATGCTTAGTTCCGTTGGTGTATAAAGAAGTACTTAACTCATTAGCATAAGTGATTGGGTCCTTCTTTTCAAAGCTGTATTTCTGGTGCAAGTTGGCCCTTGGCATAGGATACTTGTGTTTCACCGAGGTTGATACTGATTGACGCCTGTTGAGATAGGCATACAAATCAGAGAATTCTGTTCCTGGTGTATCTGTTTGAGATACCATCAATTTTTCTTGCTTGGATCTTGAGATATGTAAGGTTGGAAGATCTTGAGTGGTTACCATAGGGGTAGGCAGGATGTCTCTTTGATCAACATTCTTTCCCCTGGCAGAGATTCGAAGACCTCTGTTGAGAATAGAGGAATCTTTGTTCAAGGGAATACAATCTGAGATATTTTCCTCCGAGTCATAGACTGGGGAAGATTGAGAAAAGACCAAAGGGTGCTTTTCTTTATTTTGTGAAGGGTTAGCTAAAAAATATTTTCCTCTATTTTGTTGTTAAACCTTCTTAGGCACAGGTTGCACAAGTTGAGGAAGTGTCAAAGGACCCTTCTCTTTGTTCTGTCTAGTACTAGCACTAGAACATTGCTTCTCCAAGTTCAGAACTGGAGAAGAATAGGAAATAGCCAAAAGACTAGTTCTCTTGGGTTGCGCCAGAGCAACATGGTGTGTAAACTACGCCTGGGTAGCAGAATGCATAGGTTGCGCCATAGCAGAATGAGCTGCTGGTTGCGCCTTGGCAGCAAGGTGAATGGGTTGTGCCTTGGCAGCAAAATGAGGGGACTGCGTCTTGGCAGCAAGATGAGTAGGTTGTGCTCTGACAATAGAAGTGGACTGTACCTTGGCCTGTGCCTTGGCAGCAGAGCGAGTGGACTGCGCCTTGGCCGTAGAGTGAATGGGTTGCGCGCGGGCAACAGAAGCAAGCTGCACCTGGGCCACAGGGGCAGATTGTGCCTTGGCCACTGAGCACTCTGGTTGCGCCTGGGAAACAACAACTGTGAAAGACTTAGGAGTCTACACAGTTTTGTTCTTAGCGATAGCCACAGTGCGCTTGTTGTTCTTAGTGTTGATCATATCCTAGTAGGCTGTCTGGTTGACTTGAACAACCAGAGTCTTCTGCGTCTTACCGATTGACGCAGTATCACATTGAGTTGTCACCTTCTCGTCGGAGGAGAAAGTCGTCACCAGCAGAGTCACCATTTTGTTTGCAAAAACAAAAAGTTTATTCCAAACTTGAAAAGAATCGTACAAAGTACAATGAATTCTGGGAAAGTATAACTTTAGGAATCCGATCAGAAGATGATCACTTTATCCCTTGGACTATATAAATTTGAAGACTAAAGCCTCTGGAGAATGCAGCAGCACTTTTGAAAAAACTCTTGATCTCTCTGATCCCTTCATAATGATTTAGAAACTCTATTTATAGAGTTCTGGAAATAATTGTTTTAGCAGTTATTCTGATGTGCGCGAGATTGAACTGCGCCACTTTGGGTTGCACCAACTTCCATTTAGTTATTGAACGTGTACTAACTGTATTTAGACGCCTGGCATCATATGATTGAGATGTACATGGTCGTGTACAGAGTAGTGGACACGTTTTGAGAGATTAGTGGTATGTGCGCCACATTATCCTGCTTTAGAGCGTTAGTTGCTTCAACTTTGTCAGGTTGTGCAACTTTCAGTCAACGAGCCAAACTGTGCTTGATTAAGTTGTGCCTATGCACAATTCAGTGCATAGACACGTGGCAGTATTTGGATCTGCGAGGAGAATTTGATCAGGGTGCGCCTAGGCGCAACATACAGAGTGCGCGAAACAGCTGTCATCAAATGACAGCAAATCTTCTCGAGCGCCACGCTTTACGGGATTCAAAGAGATTTTCTTCGTTTATCGTACTATCAGTTGTCAGTGCTGTCAGTTAATGATGACAATTATTATCAGGTGCCACGTAAGCTTTGGCGTAATATGATTAGGCGCACTCTGATACGTGGCATAACGTGAGTAGTGGCGCAAATTAATCTCTGGGCTTCCTAACAGTGGCGCAACTCGATCTTTTGGGCGCAACTTGATTGCTGAGTAGTAAAAATATGGCGCAACTTAATTTTTAGGCTCGACAAATACAGGAAAGGATGTCGGTTGTTGGTAAGATTTACCTAAAAGGATGATAATCATAAAAATATGATATTGTTCCTAACAATGTCTTGTGCAGGCTGAGTAAGTATTATAAATGTACATGGATGGCTACACGACCGTGGGTAAGATATCACTAAAAGGTGATACCATGTTACTTTATATTATACTGCATGAATAAATGTTTGCTTTACTTCTGTCGGATATGAAATGCAGACCACTTTTAATAATGTTCTATAAGATGATTACTTAGTGTTGTCTTCTTAGGTGAGTTGGGTCAGCCCCGCTCACCAGTATATTGATGATGTACTGACCCATGTTGTGGACAATATTACAGGTGCTTGTGCTTGGAGAAAATCGTTTGATCAGTGCTTGGCATCGATGAATTGGATGGGTGTGCAGAAGCTCTTCTTGCAAGGCGATGTCTTCTGCTATACGGGACATAATATATGGAACAGTGTAACTCAGTTGTACCAGTAAGATTGTAGCCAAATTGGCAAGTTCATTGTAAAGAAGTCAACATATTCAGTTGTAGGCTAAAGGGCAAGTGTATATATTCAATTGGCTATTCAAGAGTCTTGTAATCAGTTGTAAACTCTGTATTCCGCTGCAAGTCTTGTAATCCATTGCAATTATCAATAAAGAGGTACATTTCTTAATATCTTATGTGACTTCAATTTATCTGCTCAGTTTTGCTGCACTGTCGTTGTTTTCTGAGAAATACCAGGAACTGTAATGGTTTTGCCTTATACAAGTACAATCTAGACTTGTACGGCATCACGCCCAGTGGCTAGATTTCGATCCTCCGGGATCGGGATGTGACAATTAGGATGTGTCATAATGCAACATGATAAGGTAGTAGCTTATGTGTCACGTCAGCTTCGTGATCACGAAAAGAATTATCCAACACATGACTTGGAGTTAGCAGCGGTGGTTTTCGCACACAAGCTTTGGAGGCATTACTTGTATGGGGATTGGATAGAAATTTTCACTGACCACAAGAGTCTCAAGTATGTGTTTACCCAGAAGAATATCAATATGCGTTAGAAAAGATGGCTAGAGTTACTAGTGGATTACGACATCAACCTGCAGTATCATCCTAGGAAGGCCAACGTAGTTGCAGATGCGTTAAGTAGAAGAGCAGGAGCTTATTTTCTAACAACACAGCCAGAGTTATTAGCGGATCTTCAGAAGATGGGAATAGAGATAGTTTTCCCTACCAACGTGGCATTGATGGCCAGTATACAAGTTCAGTCCAACATAGTTGAGAAAATTAAGATAGCTCAATCAACGGATTTCAAGCTTCAGCGGCATTAGACAGAATGTGAAGCGGAATGAAGAACAGAGTTACGTATTCATGAAGATGGCATGCTCTGACATAGAAGGCGTCTTTGTGTACCCGGTGGTGACATTAGACAAGAGATCATGACGGAGGCTCACAGTTCACAATATTCAATCCATCCTGGTAGCATGAAGATGTATCATAATATTCGTCAACATTTTCTGGTAGAATGGCATGAAGAGAGAGATAGCCCGATTTGTCTCTCGTTGTTTGGTTTGCCAGCAAGTCAAGACTGAATATCAGAAACCAGCTGGACTTCTTCAACCTTTATCGATCCCGAAATAGAAATGGGAACACATTACCATGGATTTTGTGACTGGGTTACCTAAATCCCCAGCTGAGAGAGATGCAATATGGGTTATAGTTGACCGACTCACAAAAGTAGCTCATTTTTTTCTTTTCAGAATTGGCCAGTCAACGAATTAGCTTGCAGAGATGTACCTTAGGCAGATAGTCATATTGTATGGAGTGTTAGTCAGTATCATATCTGATAGAGATTCAAGATTTATATCGTACTTTTGGTGGAGTCTTCAAGAGAGTTTGGGGACTCGTCTCAAGTTTAGTTCAGTTTATCATCCGCAGACAGATGGTCAGTCGAAGCACACGATTCAAACTCTTGAGAATATTTTATGATCATGTACACTTGATTTTGGTGGTTCGTGGAAAAATTACCTGCATTTAGTGGAGTTCTCCTACAATAACAGTTTTCAGGCTAGTACCTAGATGGCACCATTTGAGGTACTATATGGCAGGAAGTGCATATCACCTTTAGCCTGGGACGATGTAGGCGAGAGGCAGATGCTTAGTGCAGAAATGGTTACACAGACTATCGAGGTGGTCAGACAAGTTAGAGATCATCTTCGGGTTGTACAAGATCGTAAGCGCCATTAGGCCGATTCTTATCGGCATCCTTTTGAGTTTTCTAACGGCGACCATGTATTCCTTAGGATCTCGCCTACCCGTGGCGTCATTTGATTCGGCGTACGGGAAAATCTTAGTCCTAGGTATATAGGATCATTTGATATTCTCGAACGAGTATGTGATGTGTCCTATCGTCTCACTCTTCCGCCATCATTACGTGAGGTATATGACATATTCCATGTATCCCAATTACGACGGTATATCCCGAATCTTAGCCATATCTTTGATCATTTGGAATTGGTTGTTGGTACCAATATTTCATATAAGGAAAGGTCTGTATCCATATTGGACCGAAGGAAGAAGATACTCAAGAACAAGGCTATTACTTTAGTTCATGTTGCTTGGGGTCATCACTCTTTGGGTGAGTTAACTTGGAAACGTAAGGATGATATTCGATCGCGATATCCACACTTGTTTGACTCATAAGGTATAATGTCTTCCTTATGCCTTATACTTTTAATTCCTTGCTTGCATGAATTATTGCTTGATTAACTGCTAGTCGTAGATTGTCTGTAGTTAGTATAGCTTGCCCTGATACCTCTAGCCTCTTGATTAAATTTCGAGGATGGAATTATTTTAAGGTGGGTAGAGTTGTCACTTCCGTTTTTCGTTATACGTATTTTCAGTATACGTGTACAAAATTCTGATATTTGTCAGGTGACCCATGCTTTGACTTGTCTTGCTTAACCTTGTCTTGGTTTAGTTTTGGTTTGGTTCACTTTGGCTTGGCTTGGCTTGGCTTGGTTTGATTTAGTTGGTTTAAGATGAAAAATGTTGGTATACAAACCAACTTCTCTCTCTCCTCCATTATTATCATTTACTTCTCCACCTTCTTCTTCTTCTTCATTTACTCCTCCCACCAACCCAAGACAAGTACAACTTACTCCATGGAGAACATAATGGATCTCCATTTTTGTTTGTTCTAGTCTCTTCCTTGTATGATTCTAAGCATCTTCAAAACTTGGGGTTTTTAGTTTTGATGGATATATTTTTGTAGATCTAAGTTTTAAACTTTTCTTGTTTTTCTTAGTTTTGATATATAAAAACATGGTATTTCTGAAAACTAATGGTTCCATGTTGTGGGGAATTCAATTCTACCCAATTTTGGCTTTTGAACCACTTAATTTCAATTTATTTTGAGAAAGTTATGACATTTTTGTGTTCATGGGTTCCCGCACATCTTCGGTGCTGCTGGGACGATGAACAGTGCTGCGCACTTGCGCACCGTGCATCCGGGTGCTGCACGTTTCGTGCATCGTGTTCCTGCGTAATTTGTTTGTCGCACGCTCGTGCGTCGTACATCTGTGCCCCGCGTGCCGTGCATCCGCGCCCTGCGTGCCGTTTCCAATTTTGTTCGCGCGCGCGTGCGAATGACCGTTTTTGCCTGTTTAAGCTATTTTGTAGCTAAAATCTTGTAAAAATCAAAACATGAAAGTTGTAGATCTTTGTCTTGACTTCAAGAATCTTCTTGTTTTGCCTTAACTGGAGTTCATATGTGACTGACAGTTTCAATCATAGTTATTGATCTTTTTTGCATATTTTTTGTACTTGGCCTAAATTACGATGACCCAAATTAATGAACTTGAACATGATAATATGATACCGTCTTGATAATCTTGATAGTGGACCGTCGAGGCGCACTCCTGATAAGTACTCCTGACAAGTGACAAGTAAACCTAACATGACATATGTAGTCTTGATCGTTGTTGCGACAACCAATCCTGACTTGCTAAGTGTAACTCTTGTCTTGACTCCATGGTTGATTTTTCTTACTGTGCCTGTATAAGCTACATGTTCTGTCTTGCATCATGTCTAGGACATGGATTCCTGGTTACCACGGTCAGGGATTCATAATAAATCTGACTAGGTTAACGATTAGATTAATTCTTGATAAACTCTTGTAACCTCGCCTGGATAACCTGGATATTCTGCAGGGCTTGTGTGTCACGATCCGCACCCGTTTTTTTTTCGGGATACGAGACGTGTCCAAGCCAGCCTACGTCGCAGTGTCGGCGGTAGAACGCTGTATAGCCACAATGCTCAAATTCACAAATAATGCTCATTCACAAAATTAATTTAAACTTACAATATTCCCAAGTTTTACATTTGCAGAAAATATAAACTTGTACAAATATTGGAATGACTACAACTCAGCTATCTAGCTAGTCTCTAGGCTTTTCGTCTGCATGTACACCCGAACTCCCCATGCTAAGTGAATTCACGGCTAACCTGAAAAATATTAGTTTCCAGTCAGGAATGGAACGAGTACAATTCACTGAATGCAGTTCCAATATATGAAAATGACTATACGACAGAGGTTAGACTTTAGACATATGATTTGGAAAATAACACAAAAGACAAATAAAACTAAACAAAAAAAATAGTAAATAAAGACAATACTCACCGACTGACTGAAATACCTTTGATATGTGATCGGTCTCGGGATAATTACACGACACTGTCTACACTGTCTAAAGTTAGACTGTCTACACTGTCTAAAGTTACACTGTCTACATTGTATAAAGTTACATTGTCTATATTGAATAATGCAATAAAGAAATCACTGTTTACACTGTCTACTTTGCAATAATAAATCACTGTCTACTTTGCAATAATAAATTACTGTCTACACTGTCTACTTTGCAATAATAAATCACTGTCTACACTGTCTACTTTACAATAATAAATCACTGTCTACACTGTCTAAGGTCATATCACACATCGTTGGTACTTTACCCTCCCGACACAACAAGGAACAAAATTAACATAAAACTGAAATCACATATCTATCGACTAAGCACTGATGCATAGTAAAGTCAATACTGAAAACAAACAATAAATTGTACTCGCCTGTGGTCCTTTGCTGGTGAAACCGATAGTCCAAACCACTCAGTGTGCCATAAAAGTCAAAACCCATACAACAGTCTCCAGATACTGAAATAGACATTACCAATGTTCTCAGAATAGTCAAATTAGCTAGGATTACCTGTCCTTAAGTCCAATTCTGGACACAGGAGCAAAACGGTGTCAAAACAATGTCCGCTGTTGGACCCGCTTTGCACCAAAAAGTATGCCATAGTCAATGGTCTCTAAAGTTGTCAAACTATATGTCCACGAATTCGTTTTGATGATTCGAACCCAACCGTATGTCCAGGGTTGGATTCCGGCGGGCCGTGCACAAAATCGTCCGTTGAGTCGGACCGTGGGGCCCGCAAAATGACGATCCGATCAACTGCCTCAGAATCGGACCAAACTTTGCATACAGGACCAAAAAACGATACCGTAAGTTTTTTTTCGATCTGACGAGCGTGCACAAAGTAATTAGGAAATTTGCACAGAGGTCGATACGGTGAATTTCGACGGATACGCATCAAATTCGTCGCGCACACGCGATCAATTTGAATTCCGTCAAAGCCCATACGTCCTTGAAGCCGTTACGCACCTTTCGATGCTTTCGGTTCGCGACCACGTCGTCCGGATTGGCGGAACGCACGTCGTATCGAAGAGTTTTTCATAAATTTATAATTTTAAAAACAGGTTTTTTGCCAAATTGGGAATCCGGTCTCTCGACGCACAGTCGACGAAATCCGATTCAACAAAAAGGGAATCGAAGCCCTATAGGTTTTCTAGGACTGTCTTCAATTAGTTTTTGAAATCCCCTAATGTTCGGCTCAGAAAATGCCTGCCAAGTTGGGTCGAGATACTGCTATCTACTCTGTTTTAGAACAGATTTTCCTTGATGTTCGCGTCGATTTCTCGTCGAATCTGAATAAGTTCCATAAGAACTAATTGACAGGGATCCTAGATGGTCATATGGGCATTCTATAGGATTTTACGGAATTGAATTCCGTTGAGTGTACAGAAAGAATTTTGATGATGAAAACGGTACCTTGCAGCCATTGCTGCGCTCTGATGCGCGCGCGGTCTGGCCGGCCCAGGCGTGCGGCGGTGGCCGGCGGCGCTCCTGACGGCCGCGTGCGGATGCCCAGGGGGGTCGTAGGTTCTTGGGTTAGGGTTAGGTTTTGTCGAAGCTTCATTCGTGCTCTCGGTTTTTCTCGGTTATATACAACTGTATGTATACTCAATGTTCTCGGGTTGGCTGGGGCTATATGCGCGGGTTTGGGGCCGACCCAGTACTGGGCTGGGTTTGTTTAGTTAATCCCTCTCGGTCCTCATGGCCCCACTCGGGTTAGCTGCTGTTTCCTTTGGCCCTTTTTCTATTATTTTTTTTCTTTCTTTCTTTTATATATATATTATATATATATATATATATATATATATATATATATATATATATATATATATATATATATATATAAAATATATATATATATATATATATATATATATATATATTATATATATATTTTTTTTTATATATATTTTATATATATATATATATATATATATATATATATATATATATATATATATATATATATATATATATATATATATATATTATATATATATTATATATATATATATATATATTTTTTATATATATTTTATATATATATATATATATATATATATATATATATATATATATATATATTATATATATATATATATATATATATATATATATATATATATATATATATATACTAGTATAATAATATCCATAAAAATCTAATTAAAATTCCAATATTATCTATTCCTAGATTAGGGCCTATTTGTAAATATGAATATATATATTAATAACATTTATTTGACGAAGATAATATAACCAGTAATAATAAAATAATATTATATAATAGTAACCTCAATAATATTGATAATAATAATAATAATAACAACAAAATTCAATAACCCAAATAAAGGCGTATATACCAATATGTACAGTCTAAAATTCCAAAATATACGAGGACCTATTTTATACAAAAGTTACTGAATATCACTGATAATAATATTTATAATATTTAATTAAGAATACCTAGAAAATATTATTAGATCACTAATACGGAATACAACACAATCATATCAAATTCCATCAACACGAATGTCATTGGACGTGCCGCATGACTACATGGGCTTGGGCTCAGTTCGGGTCCAGTCCGGGCTAAAATGGTATAACTGGTTTCCCTAAAATTCAATAATATAATAAATAAATAAATAAATCTTCGGTAAGGGTTAAGTCACAACTTGGCCTAATTTTCCTAGTTAGGACATCACTATGGCTTGGCCTTCCTTACCAGGGCTAATACACTAGTCAAAGCACGCCATTGCACTATTCGTGCTACGATTTCTAGTCACCTTGTACCCCAAAACTCTATCCTGGCTAAAATCATCTACCGTAATAATTAACTAAGTAATTATTTATAAAATATTAAAAATCATCATTTAATTTAAATAAATAAATAAAATATAATTCAAAAATTTTGGGAAGAGGGGTTACAAATCTACCCACCTTAAAAATAATTTTGTCCTCAAAATTTAAGGGAAGAGTCCATCCGCTATGATAGAAGACGGTTTCCATTAGCTATCATCTATTCTCTTGGTCATTTTGAAACTGCAATTTCTTGAGGACTTCTACCCACCTTTGGTCACACTACTCCTTCAGAGGTATGTCCATACAGCTTTATAATCATCCAACTACTTGCTAAATTCCTATCAATAGATATCTACTTGCTTATGGCCTCTATAATTCTCTCTTATCTATCAAACAGCCCAAAATTTAACTAGCAACAAATTTACACAAGTAGCTAAGAAATATTGGTAAATTCTAATAAGCATGACCTTCGTCGCTCTGCAATATGAAGGATAGGAAGATAGGGAAGAATAATCGAGAGCAATTATGAAGTTTTATGAGCGGTAGAGAGTAACTAATGATGCCGATAGAATAAAAGTCTATGAACCATCGTCTTATTTGCTAGAGGGGGCTACTCTAGTCCAGTCACTTGCTAAGTCAAAGAACCCTTCATTTCTTAGAGGGTCTTGCAACCCGTGCAATACCGAAGTTCCGTTCTCGAAATTCTGAATAGGTTCCATAATAGAACGAAAATTGGAGAAATCAAGATTGTGATTTTTTTTCGTGGTTATTTAAACACACGAGCAAGGGATAGGGGTGCAACTCGGGCGGGTTGGGTCGGGTTTGAGGTCAACCCAAGCCCAACCCGATGAATCATAAGCCTAGCCCGAGCCCAAGCCCGACCCAACCTCGGGTTTAATATATGAAGCCCAAGACCAAGCCCGGAGGAGCGGGTTGGGCTCGGGTTGGGGTCGGGTCCATCGGGTTAATTGGACTCTAATATAAAATTTTAAATAATTTTCAACAAAAGTAATATTAAACACATAATAAAATAACAATCAAGCCTTGATCGTTACAAAATACAAATTGAAATGAGAATTCTTTATAAGGAGTTAAAGAGTTTGGGTGGAGAAATTTAGGATTTAAACTTTTTATTTAAGAAGCATGAAATATATATATATATATATATATATATATATATATATATATATATATATATATATATATATTATATGTATTTCGGGTTTCGGGTTCTTTGGGTAACCCGACGCATGAACCCAAGCCCAACTCGGTTTTTGATCGGGTTCAAATATTTTAACCCGAGCCCGAACCCGAACCCAAGTATCTTCGACCCTAACCCAACCCATTAGCGGGTTTACCCGATCGGGCTCGGGTTTAGCCCGCCCGAGTTGTACCCCTAGCAAGGGATATAAATGCAATACAAGATCGTATCGCGACTTCCAGGTAGATGGAGTGATGGTTACGAATGACCCCGCATTCTAAGAGGTGGAGACTACATAATCGGTATAGGGACCTATCTCAAATAGTTCGGTTTTAAAGTCCAAATATTGTGGTATGCATGGATGGGTTTTACTGGGTCTTAATGGGTTCCCTGATTGGACACCAACCGTTGGTTGGATAAACCTTGGATTTTAACCTATATTGACCGGACGAGTTCCCAAGATAAGCCTATTCCTACTAGGTTAGGATAACCTAGAATAGGTTTTCACCCAAGTGGTTGAGCTATTTATCAGGCAGGTTGGTTAGCTAGGTCCCTAAAGCCCAAAATTACGTCTTCCGTGACTTCTGTGTTTAAGTAGCACGAGAAGACAAAATTGAGTGGCACACTAGTGACATATGCGTAGTGGGCTCGAGTCGATCACAACCATATATTGGTCGAAAGATTCGAGTCGAAGTTGAAGCTCTAATGAAAGTCGGAAAGTACACTGGTACTATGGTAAGGGTTATAGCTAGTCCTTTTTACCTGAAAGTCGTACCATAAAAACAGAGTACAAGGAGAGGTGTTTGAGTGAGACATGATATACCTAGATGAAGGTGGACTCGTCTAGATCTTGCATATAAAATTTGTTGGAAGGTAACAGCTGGCCTCGTGCTCCGAATATTAATGACACGGTCGGAAACACAAAATGATCTAAAGGGAATGTGGGAGTCCATGAGACACTAATTATCATCCTAATGAAAATCATTCTAATCAATCGATAATCTTCGTATATTCTAAAATTTTAGAAGGCTTACAGTCTACCCACCTTATAAGCTAGGACATGGTTTTAGGAATAATGAAGTTAGAAGAATTCCAAAGTCCGGGTATTGTACCTCGACTCTTGTTAATAAAGAATCAGGCACGGCATAACGGGATACGGTGGATATAAGTCAAGTCAAGGATCGTTCCTCAATTACTGGAAATGAGTGTGTACAATGACACATGGTCAAAAAATAGAATGACCTACTCGTCCACAGTATACAAGAGTTATCGACGGGGTAACCAAGCCTAAGGCACATCATATGAAAAGATTTCTAACAACTGAGTCGTGAATCTCTATTTGTGTCAAGCCTGCTAGACTATGGTCACAAGGGTTCTAGTGGTATGGGCTGTAGTGACCCTGTATTGCTGTTGACAACTGGTGGATCATAATTTGACAGGATATTTAAGCTATGGTATTAGCTAAGCTAGTAACTGTGGTGTTTCAACACTAGTTAGGTCTTATTATCAAAATTTACATAACTAGGATAATATTTGTTGGAAACCAATCTCGGGATGAGTGTCTACCATAGTCACGGTAAAGGATTGTCCTTACCCTTGTCTATTCATCTCATGTCTAAACTGTGGGCTTTGGTCGAGGGACGGTTGAGTCAAGGCATAACGGTTGCTAGTTAAAGCAAGCTTCCAGCAAATAATTAGAGACTCACAACAATTGGTTCTTAAGAAGAGGTAGTCTCCTAGGTTGGCATTTTGGCTAAGGGTAAAACTCTAATCATTCTCGGACTCTAATGACTAGAGGATCATGATAGTAGGTTTAGGGTCGAGGGGGAGGGCAAGTAACTCGAGGCAAGTTGTAGTCACATGTCTAGCCGATGGTAGCTACACTTGTATATACAACTATCATAGCCATGGGGATACCCTGTATCTATCTACCAATTACGAGCTTCCGTCTTTCCAAATCAGTGGAAAACCAAAAATAATGAAGAGTTCAAGAAAGATGTCACTGAATACAATTACGTGATTCAAAGGCGAATGTATAATTCAAGAGTAATTGTCAATGCAGTCGCGGATGAGATCCTAGAGACATCTACCTCTCAATCTATGTAGGTTAATCAGAGGGAGAGCGAACCGAGTGCCGTACGGTTGATCAGACCGTAATACATCGATTCTGATTAGACAATATGTTAGTAGGCGTCCCCAATAAACATATGTCTTAAATCAAGCTCGATAAAAGAGTAAGCTTGCAAAACTAGGCTGTAATAGCAGTATTGGTTAAGATAGTCAAAATACAAGTATACGAGATTTTTGAAATGAGGCACAAGTAGTTCGAGTTTTGTGAGAATCAAAACCTTACCCAGTGTTCTTGCTTATAAAGTCTTCATACTCTCTTCTTATCCATAAGACCTTGGTCGACTAATGGGTTATGGACCTCTAAATTCTATATTCTGGGTAAACCCATTAGCGTCAGTCAATTACCCTCGTCAATAGATCACAAGGACTACGGAATGCTAGGTCGGGAGACATGCTACCCAACTTATAAAACTTCTACTAAGATTGGCTTTGGATCTTATGGGACATACATGGCATTGTCCTATCCTCCATAGTATCCTAAACTTGTAATCACGTCTGAAATCATTTCACCGAGGATTATGCCCCGCCCGTATACTCTGGTTGTGGTAAACCCTTGGTTTCGTGATTCAGATACGATATGCTATCCGATACTCCACCTTATATTGACACAAGGGTGACTACGGTCAAAAGAGGGCCACTAGCTATAGTTTTAGCAATATTTCATAACCTATATTCTCTTAAACTGATTTCGACTCTAGGGGTCGTACCTTGCCAGTGCGCTGCTGGCTGCAGTGAATCTATAGTCTCCAAAACTCAATTAAATGGCGGCAGTGCGCTGCTATCCTGCCATTATGAGTTAACTAACATTCCTTTAGCTATATCTGTAAAAATTCATAAGCTTCTAGAGATTCAAACAAGTGGCTATGACATAAAATGTAAGTATTTGTCCTATCAGTCAAAAAAGATTGAACATAGAGGAACAGACCGAGGACAAAAGAATTACAAACATTCTAGTATCTATTTCATGTATATCCAAACCATTGAGGAAAACTTTGAATTGAAACTAACTCGAGGTTCGTATGGGGATAACAATAATCAAAATTTATACAAAATATTAATCCCTAGGGCAAATAGAAACTAAATAGGAAATTTGGACTAAGATGTGAGGATGATATCTAAAGAGGCAAGGAGAAGGAATTGAATAATTTATCTAGGTTACATCATTAATTCTAGGAAGCTCTGCCTCACCAAGTGAATAATCTATCTACATTGGATCATATCGTCCTATCAAGAGGTAATAGTGTACCTATGGGGATCTGATAAACTATCAAAATTAATAAATCCTCATCTAAGTTGCATGGCCTAGACTACCCATCGGTAAACTGGTATAAGGGACTCCTAGTCCTAGTCATTCTCTTAAATTAAATTAATCCCTAACTCGTGAATGAGCATTTTCTAGTCACAGGCTCGTAATAGTACGACTAACTTAAGTACTATCATGAGTTCGCATGATTTGCGAAACCAGACCTGCATGGGCCACCACAAAAACTTGTCACGATCCGTACCCATTTTTTTTCGAATACGAGACGTGTCCAAGCCAGCCTACGCCGCAGTGTCGGCGGTAGAATGCTGTATAGCCACAATGCTCAAATTCACAAATAATGCTCATTCATAAAATTAATTTAAACTTACAATATTCTCAAGTTTTACATTTGCAGAAAATATAAACTTGAACAAATATTGGAATGACTACAACTCAGCTATCTAGCTAGTCTCTAGGCTTTTCGTCTGTATGTACACCCGAACTCCCCATGCTAAGTGAATCCACGGCTAACCTGAAAAATATTGGTTTCCAATCAAAAATGGAACGAGTACAATTCACTGAATGCAGTTTCAATATATGAAAATGACTATACGACAGAGGTTAGCCTTTAGACATATGATTTGGAAAATAACACAAAAGACAAATAAAACTAAACAAAGAAAAACAGTAAATAAAGACAATACTCACCGACTGACTGAAATACCTTTGATATGTGATCGGTGTCGGGACAATTACACGATACTGTCTACACTGTCTAAAGTTACACTGTCTACACTGTCTACATTGTATAAAGTTACACTGTCTACATTGAATAATACAATAAAGAAATCACTGTTTACACTGTCTACTTTGTAATAATAAATCACTGTTTACACTGTCTACTTTGCAATAATAAATCACTGTCTACTTTACAATAATAAATCACTGTCTACACTGTCTACTTTGCAATAATAAATCACTGTCTACACTGTCTACATTGTCTAAGGTCAGATCACACATCGTTGGTACTTCACCCTCCCGACACAACAAGGAACAAAATCAACATAAAATTGAAATCATATATCTATCGACTAAGCACTGATGCATAGTAAAGATCAATACTGAAAACAAACAATAAACTGTACTCGCCTGTGGTCCTTTGCTGGTGAAACCGATAGTCCAAACCACTCAGTGTGCCACAAAAGTCAAAACCCGTACAATAGTCTCCAGATGCTGAAATAGACATTACCAATGTTCTCAGAATAGTTAAATTAGCTAGGATTGCCTGTCCTTACGTCCAATTCTGGCCACAGGAGCAAAACGGTAATTTTGGGTCAAAACGATGTCCGCCGTTGGACCCACTTTGCACCAAAAAGCGTGCCAGAGTCAATGGTCTCTAAAGTCGTCAAACTACATGTCCACGAATTTGTTTTGATGATACGAACCCAACCGTATGTCCAGAGTTGGATTCCGGCGGGCCGTGCACAAAATTGTCCGTTGAATCGGACCGTGGGGCCCGCAAAACGACGATCTGATCAACTGCCTCAGAATCGGACCAAACTTGGCATACAGGACCAGAAAAATGATACAGTCCTGCTGGCATAAGTTTTGTCTCGATCTGACGAGCGTGCACAAAGTAATTGGAAAATTTGCATAGAGACCGATACGGTAAATTTTGACGGATACGCATCAAATTCGTCGCGCACACGCGACCAATTTGAATTCTGTCAAAGCCCACACGTCCATGAAGCCGTTACGTACCTTTCGATGCTTTCGGTTCGCGACCACGTTGTCCGGATTGGCGGAACGCACGTCGTATCGAAGAGTTTTTCATAAATTTATAATTTTAAAAACAGGTTTTTTGCCAAATTGGGAATCCGATCTATCGACGCACAATCTACAAAATCTGACTCCACAAAAAGGGAATCGAAGCCCTATAGGTTTTCTAGGACCGTCTTCAATTAGTTTTTGAAATCCCCTAATGTTCGGCTCAGAAAATGCCTGCCAAGTTGGGTCGAGATACTGCTATCTACTCTGTTTTAGAACAGATTTTCCTTGATGTTCGCGTCGATTTCTCGTCGAATCTGAATAAGTTCTATAAGAACTAATTGACAGGGATCCTAGATGGTCATATGGGCATTCTATAGGATTTTACGGAATTGAATTCCGTTGAGTGTACAGAAAGAATTTTGATGATGAAAACGGTACCTTGCTTCGCCTTGCTGCCGTTGCTGCGCTCTGATGCGCGCGCGGTCTGGCCGGCCCAGGCGTGCGGCGGTGGCCGGCGACGCTCCTGACGGCCGCGCGCGGATGCCCAGGGGGGTCGCGAGTTCTTGGGTTAGGGTTAGGTTTTGTCGAAGCTTCGTTCGTGCTCTCAGTTTTTCTCAGTTATATACAACTGTATGTATACTCAATATTCTCGGGTTGGATGGGGCTATATGCGCGGGTTTGGGGCCGACCCAGTGCTGGGCTGGGTTTGTTTAGTTAATCCCTCTCGGTCCTCATGGCCCCACTCGGGTTAGCTGCTGTTTCCTTTGGCCCTTTTTCTATTGTTTTTTTTCTTTCTTTCTTTTATATATATATATATATATATATATATATATATATATATATATATATATATATATATATATATATATATATATATATATATATATATATATATATATTTATATCTTTTATATATCTTTTTATATATATATATATATATATATATATATATATATATATATATATATATATATATATATATATGTATCTTTTATATATATATATATATATATATATATATATATATATATATATATATATATATATATATATATATATATATAAAAGATATATAAAAGATATATAAATATATATATATATATATATATATATATATATATATATATATATATATATATATATATATATATATATATATATATATATATATATATATATATATTTATTTATTTATTTATTTATTTATTTATTTATTTATTTATTTATTTATTTATTTATTTATTTTATATATATATATATATATATTCATATAAATACTAGTATAATAATATCCATAAAATCTAATTACAATCCCAATATTATATATTCCTAGATTAGGGCCTATTTTATAATATGAATATATATTAATAACATTTATTTGACGAAGATAATATAACCGATAATAATAAAATAATATTATATAATAGTAACCTCAATAATATTGATAATAATAATAATAATATTAATATTAATATTAACAAAATTTAATAACCCAAATAAAGGCGTATATACCAATATGTACAGTCTAAAATTCCAAAATATACGAGGACCTATTTTATACAAAAGTCACTGAATATCACTGATAATAATATTTATAATATTTAATTAAGAATACCTAGAAAATATTATTAGATCACTAATACGGAATACAACACAATCATACCAAATTCCATCAACACGAATGTCATTGGACGTGCCGCATGACTACATGGACTTGGGCTCAGTTCGGGTCCAGTCCGGGCTAAAATGGTATAACCGGTTTCCCTAAAATTCAATAATATAATAAATAAATAAATAAATCTTCGGTAAGGGTTAAGTCGCAACTTGGCCTGATTTTTCTAGTTAGGACATCACTATGGCTTGGCCTTCCCTACCAGGGCTAATACACTAGTCAAAGCACGACATTGCACTATCCGTGCTACGATTTCTAGTCACCTTGTATCCCAAAACTCCATCATGGCTAAAATCATCTACCGTAATAATTAACTAAGTAATTATTTATAAAATATTAAAATCATCATTTAATTTAAATAAATAAATAAAATATAATTCAAAAATTTTGGAAAGAGGGGTTACATTATGACTACAGGAACATCTCAACTGCATCTTGTTAGTAACTAGGTCTGTGATAAACCTAGTTAGCTAATGATAGCTAGTCATAGGACTTAATTGACCGTGTTTGAATGATTGTCTCATGATTAACATGAGAATTATATTCCACCTCTTGTTTTTCTAATGCAAAGTAGTGTGTTCTTTTAATTCTATCTTTCATGTTATTTGATTATGTTCTTTTATCAGTTCGTCTATTCATTTTTATGCTGGTTATTTGATTATGTTCTTTTAATTCATTTTTATCAGTTCTTTCATGTTATTTGATTATGTCTTGGCAAGCGTACGACGGCTATCTTTCTTGTTTAGAC
Source organism: Iris pallida (assembly GCA_029216955.1). Lineage (NCBI taxonomy): Eukaryota > Viridiplantae > Streptophyta > Magnoliopsida > Asparagales > Iridaceae > Iris > Iris pallida. The sequence continues at coordinate 6,907,935 of JANAVB010007399.1, read as the reverse complement.
GAGTAAATATGGCACATCACACGCTTGGCAAGCGTACGACGGCTATCTTTCTTGTTTAGACGAGTTAGGCACATCGCACGCTCGGTCAAGCGACGATGGCTATCTTTGTGGTTCTTATTGAATATGACACGTCGTACACCGGGCTCAGTGGCGACGTCTATCTTTCTTATAGTGATGATTCTTGTATAATTTGAACATTTAGTACTTGTACGTGTTTCGAGTATATGATTCTTATGAGTGGTTCAAGTAATAGAGGCTAGACGAGTCAAATACATATATTACGAGTGAATGAAACCAGAATACTAATACGTGTTGTGACAGAGAATCAAATAGAACTATACTAGAACTGAATCACAGTAATCATCAAGTAAATGAAAGAACTATCAGAGAATGTACTCGCCTGTCGTCCAGAGCAATGAATGAGGATCGATGCCCAATGTAGTGTCACACAAACCTAAATATGATATATACATGGTTATTTATTGTTCTAGAGTAACAGTGTATTAGATGTACTAATTATATGCTTCTAGACTAATTCTAGGTCAAGGCAATTCAAACTAAATCAAGGCTAGTCAATCTAGGTCAATGAAGTCAATTTGGGTCAACACTGGTCAACCCAGTCATAGGTGCTACTCTAGAATGTACTGACCTATAACTAAGTCATTTGGCCCTACCTTGCTATTTGGACTTGCTTAGCTAGGTCATGACATAAGTGACTTGTTACCAGTTATCTCTATATTGCTTCTATACTTATTCACTAATTATATGCTTCTAGACTAATTCTAGGTCAAGGCAATTCAAACTAAATCAAGGCTAGTCAATCTAGGTCAATGAAGTCAATTTGGGTCAACACTGGTCAACCCGGTCATAGGTGCTACTCTAGAATGTACTGACCTATAACTAAGTCATTTGGCCCTACCTTGCTATTTGGACTTGCTTAGCTAGGTCATGACATAAGTGACTTGTTACCAGTTATCTCTATATTGCTTCTATACTTATCTCTATATTGCTTCTATACTTATTCACATGTGTGTGTGTGTGTGTGTGTGTGTGTGTGTGTGTGTGTGTGTGTGTGTGTGTGTGTGTGTGTAACCTTACCTTTATATCATAGATCACACTATACTATGTAATCCTTTAGCTATCAGCACCACTATGCTTGGTATGGTTTCTAAATAATATTATGACTCTCTCTATAGAACACATATATAGGTTACACTAGATATAATATATATTCTAGTATCTTCATACTTTAGCATTACAATACCAATTCATCCAACTCTCAAGATAGGAGGAAATCCACACCCACGCTAACTCATATACAGAACCTCTGGTACATAACATTCTAACTTACAAACATCTTAATCCAAGCTAACACTCAAGCACTCATGTGAATTTCCCTTTCCTCCTCTTACCTACAGTCCTCTACATAATATATATAATGCAAGACTGAACAAAGGAGTATCTTTACATAAGGAGAATGACTACTATATGATGTATCCTATATAGAAGACACAATACCTATATGTAAGACTGGCACATGAACTTCTAAATCAAGGACCACATACCAAATCATGTCCAAACTCAACCAAGGCAGGTCACTACCTGCCTAACACAGGCCCTCTTATGTATTGTTACATACCCATATTTAACAAACATGTGAGTGCACTCTTAGGTAATCCCTGTGTGTTCTTCCGCTGCTGCTCCTCTACACACTGCCTCTCATTCCTTTGATATGTCACCTACAATAGCCACATTAATAAGTATCTAACTCCCACACATTCCACTTTCACTCACTGTCTAAATCCTATACACTCACATCAAACATCAATGCAAATACCCCTATTTGCTGCCAAATGGTACTCCCATATCCTACTCTCTCTTCCCAATTGCGTACTGTCATCCCCTTCCATATCCAAACACTCACATACACACTAATTGATCATCAGTGGAGAACATCTTGAATGTGCAGTCACAATTCGAGTTGGACAGATATGACATGTATGTGATATCAACAAGAATCCTAAGTGCAGGACATGTGTACATATATATATATATATATATATATATATATATATATATATATATATATATATATATACATATATATATATATATAGGCACACACATACCATAAGACTAATAAAAGGAAATCTGGACAGGGCATAGGGGATACGGGTTAGGTTTTGTAATCTTTGAAAGACTGCATGGTTCAGGTATCTGTTCTGTTTTGGATATATGGAGATTCTTACAGAACCAATACAAGGAATAGCTCAAAAGTGAATTTCAGGTAATATACTAAACTGGACAAGCAAAAGAAAGGGTGGACATTTAATACAAGCAATGGGTTGAGCCTACTCAACCTAGGTGGTCTGATCCTCTAGGCAGGAAATGCTCACAAAAGTTTGAACTAAATCTAATGATTTACTAATAGCTGATACATATGGCACTTCCCAAGGATGATACCAAAACGTGAGAATTGATACTTCATTTTACTAGGATTAAACAAGAATGCAGAACTAACTTAATGCAGGTACTGATATGTAGGCAGAGCCACACAGCATGCCTATACGCAGGACAACACTACCAATGGACTAAACCTGTAAGGAGGCCAAGTGATAAGGAATTGGGCAGCTACTCAAAGTTTGATACTCATGGTACAATAAGTGTATCTAACCATTTGATGACTGGTATAAGTGGATTAACTTCTATAGATAACCCCCAAAGCAAGATATTTCCTAGATTTGAAAGGGGGTGGACAGATAAGACTGAATCTAGAGTTTAGAAATCTGGTCTTCAGATACTGGAAGAGAATTCTACTGATACACCTAAGAGCAGAACAATTTACATATGAATGGACTGATCATTCTCAAATGAAGACTGAACATAATGAAAATGTAGTAACAAAGTAATACAAGGATCTAATCTCCAATACTGACAGAGCAGTGATATGCAGGACATGTAATTGTAGTATGCAATGTGCAGGACATGGTAGTGAATACAAATGAAGGCAAGGTACTGTTATGGTCCTGTGGCAGGTCAGTGAAACACTTGTGCAGTGGTTTAGGTAGCAAGACAGCAATGGTACAGTGAAGGATATGTTACAGTGGCAAATGTGAATGTAGTGATTTCAGAGAAGGGCAGTGTTGCAGTGGTTAAGCATTAACATGCAGTGATAAGAGAATGGCAGTGCGTGTAAGTGAAATGCATGGAATGTTGTGAAGTGCAGTGTAACATGGCATGCAGGGGTTAAATATGCAGGAGAATATGCAATGAGGGCAATGCAAGATATTATAGGCTATGGGAGGGGTGTTGCAGTGGTTCATTAGTGCAGTGTGGTTTGACACATCAAAGGAAAAGGCTTAACCAACTAAGGTTCTTTGATCATTCTTAAATACAGGCAGTGGCAATGGATTGCAGAACAGGTGTAAGGATGCAGGACATGGAATTAATATCGAGGTTTAGGAATGTGCCAAAATCCAAGGCTCGAGCCCTTCATTATCATTGATTGATACAAGGCTCAAGGATAGGACTATGCAAGACTTACACAATAAATCAACATGGGTCAATGTACTGTGACCACAAGGTTAATGCAGTAAAATGACTGCACAGGAGGAAATGCATTGGGCTGTAATGCATCTCAGGATATAACCATTGGACAGAACAAAACACAGAGTGTCTGAGCCCCTAAATCCTATTTGACCCATCAAACTTATTCTATATCACTAGGCAGCCAAGTATACATATAATCATGACAAAACAAACCTATAACAGTACATAAACCTGAAATTTAAACATTAAAAACCCTAAGAGTCATTTCATCAAACACATGGTGTGCGTATCCGATACTCTCATGATACGCACATCAAATCAATCCAAAATTGACCCAACTTTTTCCTAATGCAAGAGGGACCCTAAATGAATGCATCTATATCAAAGGAATGAAAATTTGAAGGGTTTATAGGCTCTTACCAATTGAGAATTGGAATCTCAACGAACAAAGCTTAGAATGAGGTTCCCTTCTCTTCCAATGGCCAAACTGGTCTAATAGGCTCCCTCCTAGCAAATAGAGGCTTTCTGTAATGCCTGTGTTCGTATTTCGTATTCTTGGAATACGTGTACGTATTTATTCTTGTATTGCATGATTTTCTTGCTTAATTTCCTTCTTGGCTTGGTTTATTCCTGATTTGGGTTGGTTGGTTCGGCCTGGGATTGCTCTTGGTTCATCATGAACCAAGGGGTGAACCTCCTACCTACCACCACCAACCCCTTTATTAATGCACTCTCTCATTTCTCTCTCTTTATTCATCATCATCTTCCTTCACCATTAAATTTCTCACCAACCTGTGAGTGAGAGGGAGAGAGAGAGAGCTAGGCAAGTGCATCTTGATTCATGGAGGAACCCAAATATTATTATTTCATTCTCTTCCTTGTAGCATTTTAACACTCTTTAGTACTTGACATTTTTCGTTTCCATGGCTAGATTCTTGTAGATCTAAGTTTATTTTAATTTCGGACTTTCTAGATTTTGATCTATTTAACATTGTTACTTTCAAGTTTTGTTGGTTCCATGTTGTAGAGTAGCTCGTTCTACCCCATTTTGACCTAAGGAAGTCCGGATTTGGACTCCGGATGAGGGTTTTATGCATCATGGCAGCCATGGTTTCTTGGTGTGCTTCTTCTCGAAAATTTGGAGAAGAAGCACAGTCCTGAGCCGCATGGCAGCACTTGACCGCATGACAAGTTCATGCGGCAAGTATTCATTTTCAGCCGCATAGGATTCCATATCCCCTGGCCGCATGGGACTTGACTTGGATCGAGCCGTACAGCCTTGCTCAGACTGAGCCGCATAAGACCCTGCCCTGCCCAGCCGCATGGGAACATTCTCCCTTGGCCGCATGAGACTTAATTTGCCTCAGCCGTATATGACTAATTCTCTGAGCCGCATGGAGCTCACTCCCCCGAGCCGCATGTGACTCATCTAAATTGGGCCGCATGGGATTTCGTCCAACCTGACCACATGAACCCATATCAGTTGAGCCGCATGGGAAGTTACTCCCAGCCGCATGGAAACATTATCCCTGGCCGCGTAAGACCCTGTTGTCTCAGCCGCATAGAATTCTGCCTGGACCCAGCCGCATGGACTTCCCTGTCGCGTTCTGTTACATTATTATTGCTACTATTGTTACTATTGTTACTATTGTTCTTTTATTATTATCATATATCTTGTAACTTCAGTACAACATGAGTATGCTTTACCTCTATTAGATATTTTACGCTCATTTTATATCCTTACGCCTTTTGTCCTGAACTTGAAAATCAAGAATTTATTTGTATGTTTGGAATTGATAATTGAACACAACGTGATAGTGACCCGTAGTGGTGCACTCCTGACATGATAACCTGGCATGACCTGATAGTGGCCCATCGTGGCGCACTCCTGATAAAGTACACCTGACATGATAACCTGACATGATTTCTCGAATAGCTGTTGCGACGGCTACCTGACATGACATGACCTGTATAATTGATCCTGACACCGTGGGCGATTGTGCTTATACAAATAATCCAGTCCTGTCTTGCATCATGTCTAGGAGGGGACTCCTGAGTACCACGGTCAGGAGTACCTACTGAAATGGACTAAGGTTAATGACTAGTATAATTCACTAGACATGAAGAGATGTTCCCCAGTTACAGGCGATCCCGTTATTCCGGCCGCAAATGTTTGGACTTGTAGCCTGCCGACGAGTAGGACACATTTCCAGCCCACTGTCAAGTAGGGCACTCTTGATTGTCACTTAAATAATTGAACTCTATTGTCACTCTAATGCATTGTACTCTCTGAATTGTCACTATAATGATTGCCTGGATAACCTGGATAGCTGCAGGGCCTGTGACTACTTAGAGCATCTCATTGCATCTTGCTAGTAACTAGGATTGTGATAACCCTAGTTAGTTAATGTAGAAAGCCGTAGGCAATGATTGGTCGTGATTGCTTGGATGGAGTCTAGTCCAGTATAGTATTGTCTAGAATTGATTAATTGTAAGATTGTACCAGAATGATTGAATGATTGTCACTCCAGATTGTCACTATAATGATTGTCACTCCAGATTGTCACTATAATGATTGTCACTCCAGATTGTCACTATAATGATTGTCACTCCAGATTGTCACTATAATGATTGTCACTCCAGATTGTCACTATAATGATTGTCACTCCAGGTTGTCACTATAATGATTGTCACTCCGGATTGTCACTATAATGATTGTCACTCCAGAATGTTACTTGACCTGATTTTTTTTTATATTTATCTTGCCGATAAATGGTGAGAGAAACCAAGTTTCGTTCAGACGAAGGGTTACAACCCCGGTCCTTGTTTGGTTTACGGGTTGTAACCTGGCTATCTGAATAGTCCCATGGTTATCTCATCGTATATCATCCTGTCATGCTTTCTTTCCATATGTCCTGTCTTTTAGTGATTCTATACAAGATTGTCTTTTATAATTACCCATCATGCTTTTTCTTAAACTACTGCCTTTTATTATGTAATTATACTCTTGTGCTAATTGCTGGTTTTAGTTCTTAAGTGAAGCCTCCCTTGTGGCACTTGCTCTTTCTGGGGTCTGACCCAGCTGGTTTTGTATGGCCAGATACCGGAGCAGCACCAAAGGATCTTCCTGCATTTCAGCCCGATGGTGGTCACCAGGCGTAACCAGGACAACGAGTGGGTTTATTTTTGCTCTCCCACTCTATTGAAAAATTATTCTTTTGAGGCGTTTAGCCGCCGAGCAAGTGTTAGCTCGTTTGCAACTTTATTTATTGTCTGCCTACGGGCTGTAAGTATGATTGGCAACTCGAGGTTGATCATGTATGACTTAAACTCTTGCTAGTCCTTATATTTTGTACGACTAGCTTCATGATCATCTGGATATGTAATGTTTGGGACGCCTTACAATTGTATATTTGGTGATCTGATATCTTGTGATTAATATTAGTTGGTTGAGATTGAGATAATAGGCTATTTTATGACCTTAAGAGACTGATGGATTGTAGTGAAACCCTCACATATCTAGACAGTCGTGACCGTATAGCGGTGTGGATTCCATTCCGTTATACGTAGCTGGCTATGTCTGCCCCCGCTCTCCAGTATTCTGGTTCTGGGGCGTGACATGGTTTAAGTGGTGGCCCATGCAGGTCTTGTTAATCAAGATATGTGAGGGTTTACCGAATAGATGTCTCAATCGGTACTCATCCTTGATCTCTGCTCGTATCCTCTTGATTCCTGAGATTCTTGTCCTGATCACATGCTTGTAATCGTTGATCTGTCCTGGTCCTTCCTTATTATTTCCATGTCGTCTTCTTCAGCGGCATTGAACCTGGACCTGCCGATCAGCAAGGCGGATCACCTCCCGTGGACCAGCAGCAACTAGAAGATCAGGCCCAGCACTCAGGAGCAGCCTCCCGAGTCGTACCTACTGGAGGAGAGCCGCCAGTTCAGCCAGTCCAGCCTGCAGATCCTGATGATGGCACTTTGGTGGGTCTCATCAGATCATTGTTAGCTTCCCAAGGTCGTAGAGGCGATGCCTTGCACCAGGCAGTGGAGGATGCTCTGAATGGAAGTGGACCCCGAGGGAACAGTGCGGTCAACAGTTTTAAGCGCCTGAACCCTCCATTCTTCGATGGCAGCGAGGATGTCATTGCTGCCGATGCTTGGCTACAAGATATAGAGGTGATTCTCGAAGCCGCAAAGATTCCAGAAGACGAGAAGGTGGTTGTGGTGCGCCTACAGTTATTGGATCTAGCCCGCAGTTGGTGGGCCGCACAAGCAGTGGGATTGGCCACACATGTCTCATGGGCAGTGTTCAGCGAGAAGTTCCAGACCAAGTATTATGATGCAGTGGCTCGATATGACTTGCAGACCAGGTTCAGTAATCTTAAGCAGATGGGGGGGACGGTCGACGGTTATGCGGCCGAGTTTTCCAGACTTAGTCGGTTTGCTCCCACCTTGGTGGCAACCGAGTATGACAGAGCGCAGAGGTTCCAGCAAAGACTTCACCTGGAGATTATATTGGCAGTAGAACAGTTCGAGCATCAGACCTATAATGCGGTATTGCGAGCAGCAAGGAGGCACGAGTATACCTCCCAGAGAATAGTGGACAGGACCGGAGGTCGGAAGCGGTCCCACCATCAAATGAATCAGTCTTCAGCCCCAACCCCGGCAGCCAGGACTTTAACTATTGGAACTCCGAGGCAAGCAACCTCAGTTACGTCGGTTCAGTACTCGACCCCGACGTACCCTCAGCAGAAACAGAAGCAAGCACAGTCTTCTGCCGCAGGCTGTTCTTATTGTGGGAAGCCGGGACACGTGGTAGCAGAATGTCACAAGGCGTTGGGATTGTGTTTATTGTGTGGAGCACCGGATCATAGGATAGAGTCCTGCCCATTCAGGGTTGATTCAGCATCGACAATATCTAGTCCCTCGGTTAGGGGACCAGCACCAGTACCAGCTCCAGTACCAGTCCAGCAGCAGCAATACCCGTTGCCGAGGCCCTTGCCGCCTCAGGCCCAAGTGTTTCAGCAGCAGTACCAGCCTCCGAGGCCATTGCCAACTCAGGCCCAGACTTTCCAGCAACAGAATCCGCGGCAGTTTGCCCTAGCCCAGGCTCAGGTTCAGAATCGACCGAGAGGTATATGTGTCCTCTCATCTTACTTTTCTACCGTCATTATGCAGGGTGCATGACGTATTTCATGTATCCTAATTACAATGGTACATCCCGGACCCGAGCCATTTCTTAGATCATTCGAAAAGGTTGGTACCAATAGCCTTTAACCTTTTCGTATGAGGAGAGGCCCGTGTCCATGTTTGACCAAGGGGAGAGACCTCAAGCGCAAGACTATTAGTTTAGTTCATGTTGCTTGAGTTCATCGCACCTTGGGAGAGTCAAACGTGGGAGCGTGAGGATGATATCCGATCGCGATATCCCGACTTGTTTGACTCGTGAGGTATAATGTCTTTCTTATGTCTCATGCCTTCGATTCCTTGCCTGAATGAGTGATTGTCTGCCTAGTTATAGCTTGCATGTGATTAATGTAGCTTATCATTGCTCCTCTAACCTCTTAATTAAATTTCGAGGACGGAATTTTTTTAAGGTGGATAGAGTTGTAATGCCTGTGTTCGTATTTCGTATTCTTAGAATACGTGTACGTATTTATTCTTGTATTGCATCATTTTCTTGCTTAATTTCCTTCTTGGCTTAGTTTATTCCTGATTTGGGTTGGTTGGTTCGGCCTGGGATTGCTCTTGGTTCATCATGAACCAAGGGGTGAACCTCCTACCTACCACCACCAACCCCTTTATTAATGCACTCTCTCATTTCTCTCTCTTCATTCATCATTATCTTCCTTCACCATTAAATTTCTCACCAACCTGTGAGTGAGAGGGAGAGAGAGAGAGCTAGGCAAGTGCATCTTGCTTCATGGAGGAACCCAAATATTATTGTTTCATTCTCTTCCTTGTAGCATTTTAACACTCTTTAGTACTTGACATTTTCCGTTTCCATGGCTAGATTCTTATAGATCTAAGTTTATTTTAATTTCGAACTTTCTGGGTTTTGATCTATTTAACATTGTTACTTTCAAGTTTTGTTGGTTCCATGTTGTAGAGTAGTTCGTTCTACCCCCTTTTGACCTAAGAAAGTCCGAATTTGGACTCCGGATGAGGGTTTTATGCATCATGGCAGCCATGGTTTCTTGGTGTGCTTCTTCTCGAAAATTTGGAGAAGAAGCACAGTCCTAAGCCGCATGGCAGCACTTGACCGCATGACAAGTTCATGCGGCAAGTATTCATTTTCAGTCGCATAGGATTCCATATCCCCTGGCCGCATGGGACTTGACTTGGATCGAGCCGCACAGCCTTGCTCAGACTGAGCCGCATAAGACCCTGCCCTGCCCAGCCGCATGGGAACATTCTCCCTTGGCCTCATGAGACTTAATTTGCCTCAGCCGCATATGACTAATTCTCTGAGCCGCATGGAGCTCACTCCCCCGAGCCGCATGTGACTCATCTAAATTGGGCCGCATGGGATTTCGTCCAACCTGACCACATGAACCCATATCAGTTGAGCCACATGGGAAGTTACTCCCAGCCGCATGGAAACATTATCCCTGGCCGCATAAGACCCTGTTGTCTCAGCCGCATAGAATTCTGCCTGGACCCAGCCGCATGGACTTCCCTGTCGCGCCCTGTTACATTATTATTGCTACTATTGTTACTATTGTTCTTTTATTATTATCATGTATCTTGTAACTTCAGTACAACATGAGTACGCTTTACCTCTATTAGATATTTTACGCTCATTTTATATCCTTACGCCTTTTGTCCTGAACTTGAAAATCATGAATTCATTTGTATGTTTGGAATTGATAATTGAATACGACGTGATAGTGACTCGTAGTGGTGCACTCCTGACATGATAACCTGACATGACCTGATAGTGGCCCGTCGTGGCGCACTCCTGATAAAGTACACCTGACATGATAACCTGACATGATTTCTCGAATAGCTGTTGCGACGGCTACCTGACATGACATGACCTGTATAATTGATCCTGACACCGTGGGAGATTGTGCTTGTACAAATAATCCAGTCCTGTCTTGCATCATGTCTAGGAGGGGACTCCTGAGTACCACGGTCAGGAGTACCTACTGAAATGGACTAAGGTTAATGACTAGTATAATTCACTAGACATGAAGAGATGTTTCCCAGTTACAGGCGATCCCGTTATCCCGGCCGCAAATGTTTGGACTTGTAGCCTGCCGACGAGTAGGGCACATTTCCAGCACACTGTCATGTGGGGCACTCTTGATTGTCACTTAAATAATTGAACTCTATTGTCACTCTAATGCATTGTACTCTCTGAATTGTCACTATAATGATTGCCTGGATAACCTGGATAGCTGCAGGGCCTGTGACTACTTGGAGCATCTCATTGCATCTTGCTAGTAACTAGGATTGTGATAACCCTAGTTAGTTAATGTAGAAAGCCGTAGGCAATGATTGGTCGTGATTGCTTGGATGGAGTCTAGTCCAGTATAGTATTGTCTAGAATTGATTAATTGTAAGATTGTACCAGAAATTGAATGATTGTCACTCCAGATTGTCACTATAATGATTGTCACTCCAGATTGTCACTATAATGATTGTCACTCCAGATTGTCACTATAATGATTGTCACTCCAGATTGTCACTATAATGATTGTCACTCCAGGTTGTCACTATAATGATTGTCACTCCGGATTATCACTATAATGATTGTCACTCCAGAATGTTACTTGACCTGATTTTTTTTATATTTATCTTGCCGATAAATGGTGAGAGAAACCAAGTTCCGTTCAGACGAAGGGTTACAACCCCGGTCCTTGTTTGGTTTACGAGTTGTAACCTGGCTATCTGAATAGTCCCATGGTTATCTCATCGTATATCATCCTGTCATGCTTTCTTTCCATATGTCCTGTCTTTTAGTGATTCTATACAAGATTGTCTTTTATAATTACCTATCATGCTTTTTCTTAAACTACTGCCTTTTATTATGTAATTATACTCTTGTGCTAATTGCTGGTTTTAGTTCTTAAGTGAAGCCTCCCTTGTGGCACTTGCTCTTTCTGGGGTCTGACCCAGCTGGTTTTGTATGGCCAGATACCGGAGCAGCACCAAAGGATCTTCCTGCATTTCAGCCCGATGGTGGTCACCAGGCGTAACCAGGACAACGAGTGGGTTTATTTTTGCTCTCCCACTCTATTGAAAAATTATTCTTTTGAGGCGTTTAGCCGCCGAACAAGTGTTAGCTCGTTTGCAACTTTATTTACTGTCTGCCTACGGGCTGTAAGCATGATTGGCAACTCGAGGTTGATCATGTATGACTTAAACTCTTGCTAGTCCTTATATTTTGTACGACTAGCTTCATGATCATCTGGATATGTAATGTTTGGGACGCCTTACAATTGTATATTTGGTGATCTGATATCTTGTGATTAATATTAGTTGGTTGAGATTGAGACAATAGGCTATTTTATGACCTTAAGAGACTGATGGATTGTAGTGAAACCCTCACATATCTAGACAGCCGTGACCGTATAGCGGTGTGGATTCTATTCCGTTATACGTAGCTGGCTATGTCTGCCCCCGCTCTCCAGTATTCTGGTTCTGGGGCGTGACACTTCCTCAAGAAGAAGAGATTGCAACTTATTTGGAGGAATTTGGACTCAATTTGGATGTTGGAGGCAATTTGGGGAAGAACCCAAATTAGGGTTAGGATTTGTAATGAATGAGGGAAGAAGGAGGCTATGCTTGCTATAAATAGGAAGGGGAAATACTCATGTGGCCGGCCAAGGGTCTCCCTAGGGTTTGGTCTTGGTGAAATTTGACTAAAAGCATTCCTAACATGTCATTTTAAGCCATTTAAGGAAAGGGCCCAATGTGGCTTATGGTTTGAGTCAATAAATAGGTTCTATATGATATTCTAGCTAGATTAGGGTCTAACTAACAAGTCTAATCTCACTAACTAAGTTTCTATGGTCATGGCTAACATCTACACGATGTAGTTCTAAGGTTTCATTAACTAAAGACACTAATGCAATTCATTAATTAAAAAATATTAAAATAATCAAAAAAATTACCAATTACCAAAATACCCTTGCTCTAGAATGTGATGGTGACAATCTAATATCTTGTAAATTTATTTGCTTGCTTGAGATTGAGACACTAGGCTTGTTCTTGACCATAAGAGACTGATGACTTGTAGATAAACCCTCATGCATCTAGACAGTCGTGACCGTATTGCGAGGTGGGTTGCACTTTAATGTACGTAGATGGCTGTGTCTGTCCTCCACTCTCCAGTATTCTGGTTCTGAGACGTGACAGTATCCTAGCGGACACATTGAAGTAATTTTTTTTTAAATAGTGCTATTTGTCCCTCCAAATTGTTCCCCCAAACCATCCATCCTTACGTGGCAGCTAATATGATATGTTGATGTGACTGCTGACATGACAAATTTTAAAATTTAAATTAAAATTAATATTTTTTTAGCATTAACAATAATATTAATTTTAACATTAATATTAGTATTAAAATAAACATTAATATTAACATGAAAAAATTGGGTAATTAATTTTTTGGGTTAAAAATTGCCATGTCAGATGATATATAATATCATTTAACATGCCACGTCAGCTGTCACATAAGGAGGGATGGATTGGAGAGACTATTTAGAGGTATGAATAACATTATTATTATTTATTATTGGTCGTTTACGATGTCTTTTAGCTACGGGATGAATGTATTACAATGAATCATCAATTTTTTTTTCCCTCATAATATTTATATAATAAGGTGTATGAAATAAAAACCTAGACCATTTTAGTAGAAAAAGAGTTTGAAGCTCAAATTCCATGACCAAGTCGGTTTCCTTCTACAAAACTAAAGAAGTTGAAGTACATTATATAGTAACGGAAATGTTTTTTTGTCCGCAAACAGACCAGTCCGCTCACCTGCGTGGCGCACCTCCATTGGTCCCTCCTATTCGTGTGTGTTCCACGCCATTGACTTGCCAAAGGGGGGAGCGTCACGTGGCGGGCGGACTGGCCCGCCCGCGGGCCAAATAGCATTGCCGTCCGCGGGCCAAATAGCACTTCTCATGTAGAAAACATTGTCCATCTTTTGTATAGCAAGTAGGATGAACCCTAACAAACTTGTCACTCAATGTGAAGGCTTTGATACAATAAATATAATATATGGAAAGGAAATTAAGGACCTTCCTATTATTCCTAGTCTAAGATTATATATATATATAGAATTTGCTATCTGGAAAGGATGAGGGAGGTGCATGCCATCCTTATATTCATGGGGAGGACAGGAACCCACATGCATATGGTCCAGATACAGACTTAACAACCCATGTTCGGCAAAGATCTAATGATGTCGATGCTTATGCCAAAATCTTCACGATGCCCAAAAGAATCCACACAACTCTTTTGACACTGTTATAAGGTGGGGACACGGACAGAATTAAACACTTTAGTACACGATGCAATTTTAAGTTTTGGGTTATTTAGCTTTAGAGGCTCTCATATATATGAATATTAAAATTAGGATCTCAAAATTGATCGATGTTAGAATTTGGATTTCGAAATTACTGTTTATTAACATACGTGAACAGTAATTTTGAGATCCAAATTCTAACATCGATCAATTTCGAAATCCAAACTCTAATATCCATATATATGTGAGACCCTAAAACTAAATATTTCTTAAGTTTTTTCAATTTCACTATCAAAACATTTAGGGTTAAATATTAGCATATAGATCCTGGATTTTATGTCAGTTTTTAAACTCTTAACTCTGACATATTCAATTAAAAAGTTTGTACCCTAAATTTTAATTTTTGATTTTTTTTTCTATATATCCACCCGAATTTATATATAAAAGTTTCATTGTCATATATATGGAAGGAAATGATATAACAGTAAAAAAAACCAAAAATAAATTTAGAATCTAAATTTTATAATTGAATGTTGGGACTTAAATTCTAAGTTGATATAAAATTTAAAATCTAAACACTAATTAGCTCAAACATATGTGGTTGCTCCTATTTTTTTTTTTTCACCTCCTGAGAATTTTTAACAATCCCAATTCCACCTTCGGTTGCACCTAAAATTCAACTAGTTTTATAAAGAAATATTAGTCCTACATTAAAATTGGACCGGATCCAACTCTTAGACCGGTCGAGGATAATAATAGCCAAACAGTAATTCCTGGCACCGAACAAGTAGTAATGTCGTAACTTTCTTTAAAAAAAAAAAAGATTTTGTTAACATGTGTCCCAAAGCGTCCTTTAGCTCAAAAATTCAAAAAATTCGGAAAGAAAACTTATTTCTTTCATTTGTTTGGTAGTCATAAATTTGAAAAATAATTTTTTTATATGGAAAAAAATAGGAGGAAAAATGGAACAATGATATTTTTTTTTCCTTTCCTAACGTACACCAAGCAGGAAGGAAAATCAAATGATCTTTTTAAATATTTTCTTGTTTGACAAAACATAAGATGCATTCCGATAGAAATTCTACTTTTCCATCCCATGGAAAATACAAGGGAGTTGATTTCCCTTCGTGAATCAAACGTGAACCAAAGAAGTATGTTAATACATTGATAGATGTGTACTTTACTTGGGAATTATCACCAGCATATTTATCAATATACATTTTACTTAAAATGTGTATTCATAAATATAAAATATGCATTAATATGTTTTGGTGAAAGCATTCTATAAAATGCACATTTATCAATGTGTTATATGTGTCATTAGTACATATGTTAACAAAATCTAATTGGCCTCATTTGGTTCCTAGAAAGGAAAGGAAGGAAATCAATTCCTTGCTCTTTCATTTACTTTAAGAAATTATAAGTTTTACCATTTTCTTTTCCAATGTTTGAAAAAGTCAAAGAAATTGGTTGAGAAATTGAATCCTTTTAGGTCTCGTTTGATTCGCAGAATGGAAGGAAAAGGAAATCAATTTCTTGTCATTTCCTTTTCTTTGGAAAACTTTAATTCCTATTGATTTTTCTTTCCGATGTTTGGCAATGCCAAGGAATTTGAAAAGGAAAGTGAATATTTCAATGTGGAAAAGTGATTCATTCCTTGGATGGATGGAATCACTTTTTCCCCTAATTTTTCTTCGAAAAATTTTATCAGAAGCATAAAAAATTAAATAAATTGCGTAAAAGGAAGCAAGTTTGCAAAAATTATAAGGACAGCATCGTCGCGCCCTAAATTAAACGCCCTAAATTAGGGCGGAAGAAAATGCGACCAGTTTATCCCCTCCTAACAAAACCCCTTAAGAAAACACAAAGTGTCATTACAAAAAAAAAATTAAAATTAAAAATTGGCGCCCTTTTAAAGGGCGCATTTTTTGTGAAAGTAAAAATTAGCGCCCTTTTAAAGCGCGTATTTTTTTATGTAAGAAAAAACTGGCGCCCTTAAAGGTCGCATTTGTTTTCCATTAAATTTTTCGTTGTAAGAAAAAATTATATAAATTAAAATTTATTCGTTGTTAAAAGTTTAGCCGGCCGGAGAAGAAAAGGAAAAAGGAAAAAAAATGCCCGTAAATTGGGCGCCAAAAATACACGCCCTTTAAATGGGCGGAAAAAAAAAAAGACTCCCTTCTTTTGGGCGTCCATTTTACATCTTCATTATTTAATTTTACTTTTAATCAAAATTTCTATTCTTTTACTTCTAATCCAATTTTTAAATTTCTAACGCCCAAATAAAGGGCGTAAAATTTTATACGCCCTAAACGATGTTGTTTGTATAATTTTGAGAAACTTAGTTCCTCCTGCTCAATAAGTTAAAAGTTTATTGTCTACCGTACAATTTTTCGATTTTTCTTCCATTGGGAATCACTTTCCTTTTCTCCTCAATTTCTTGGGCACCTAGGAAAGTAATCACTTTCCTTTTTCAACCTGGAGATTCCGCGAACCAAACGAGGCCTTAGGTCTCCTTTAGTTCGCGGATACATGGGATTGAAAAAGGAAAGTCATCACTTTCCTACGTTTGGGTGCCAAAGAAATTGATGAGGAAAGAAAAGTGATTCCTAATGGAAAAAAATTAATTTCATCCATCCAACCAATGATTCACTTTTCCACCTTAAAATATTCACTTTCTTTTTCAATTTCTTTGGTATTTCTAAATACTGAAAAAAAATGATAAGAATTGTAATTCATAAAGGAAAAAAAATGCAAAAAAATTCATTTTTTTATTCTTTGGATAGAAGAAACCTTGTTTCCTTCAATTTTTCCTTTATTTGAAAATTTTTTCTCCTCCTATTCCCTATTGACATCCACACATAGGAAATGACAAGCAAACTTGGCCAAAAAGAAAACAGGTAAATAACAGACGTGGGCCACACGTGAGGCTGTACTGAGGTGGCATTCCCCGTAATTATTCTCATCCACGAGCCCCATTATCCTCATCCTCTCTACAACTCACGCAGCTACAGGAGAAGAGAGAGGAAAAAGAAGAAGAGTCTACTGCTCGCCAGTCACCATCAATGGCGGATTCCTCAGGCAGAGCTCGCTGAAACCCTAGATCCGGTCGACCCCCTGCTCTCCCTGTCGGTTCGTCCGCTCCAGGTGAGGCTCCCCCCGCGAAAATCTCCAGATCTGAGCTCGTCCCGTTCGATTCCGTCCATTATCGACGAATCTAGAGTTTTCTCGCTCCGGATCCCATCGAAAAACCCTAATTAGAAGTAGATCTGGCTGAAACCCTAATTTGAGCGGGAGGAGGGGGGTGGAATGCTCGATTTCCCCCTTTATTTCGGGGTTCTCAAACCCTAATTTGAGAATGGAAGACCTCTCCAAGTACTCCCACAGCCCGGCCCACCTGGCCGTGCTCCGCCGCGACCACGTGGGCCTCCGCCGCCTAGTCACCTCCCTCCCACCCCTCCCGCGCGCTGGGGACGTCGCGACCGAGTCCGAGTCGGTCGCGGCGGAGCTCGTGGCAGACTCCGTCTCCGCTGTGATCGACCGACGCGACGTCCCCAACCGCGAGACCCCCCTCCACCTCGCCGTCCGCCTCCGCGATCCGATCTCCGCCGAGGTCCTCATGTCGGCCGGCGCCGACTGGTCCCTCCAGAACGCCCACGGCTGGTCCGCGCTCCAGGAGGCCGTGTGCACCCGTGAGGACTCCATCGCGATGATCATCGCCAGGCACTACCAGCCCCTCGCTTGGGCCAAGTGGTGCAGGAGGCTGCCCAGGATAGTGTCCTCCATTTCAAGGGTGAGGGATTTCTACATGGAGATCACATTCCACTTTGAGAGCTCGGTGATTCCATTTATCGGCCGGATCGCTCCGTCAGATACATATAGGATCTGGAAGCGTGGGCCGAACCTTCGTGCAGATATGACCCTCGCTGGGTTTGACGGGTTCCGGATCCAGCGGTCAGACCAGACGTTTATGTTCCTTGGGGAGGGTGATGCTGAGAGGAATTTGCCTGCTGGGTCCCTAATTGTTCTTGCCCATAAGGAGAAGGAGATAACCAACGCGCTGGAGGGGGCAGGAGCGAAGCCGACCGAGGCTGAGGTCGCTCATGAGGTGGCATTGATGTCGCAGACAAATATGTATCGTCCAGGGATCGACGTGACCCAGGCGGAACTGGTCCCCCATTTGAACTGGCGGCGGCAGGAGCGGACAGAGATGGTCGGGAATTGGAAAGGGAAGGTGTACGATATGCTTCATGTTATGGTGAGCGTGAAGTCGAGGAGGGTTCCTGGCGCGATGACAGATGAGGAATTGTTTGCAATAGATAATGAGGAGAGGATGGCAAATGGTGGGGACCATAACGAGGAGTTGGATGATGTCTTGACGGTCGAGGAGAGAAAGCAGTTAGATTCTGCTCTCCGTATGGGTGACTCGGAGGGCGCTGTGGAGGAGGAAATGAGTGGGGTTTCTGACTATCTGGATAGTACTGAGTCCAACGGCGTTGCGAAGGAGAAGAAGAGCTGGTTTGGCTGGAATAACAAAAGGGCTTCCAAGAGTAACGGATGTGAGGACAGTGAGGATCCAAAGATGTTGAAGAAGTTCTCAAAATTGGCACCGGAGAATGGCAATACAAAATATGAATTCGGAAAAGATGATGCAGGAGATGTTAAGAAGGGCAAAGAAAAAAGCAGTGGGAAAAAGAAGAAGAATGGAGTCACAGGTGATTCTAGTAAGCACGAAAGTGAGTACAAAAAGGGGCTACGACCAGTTTTGTGGTTGACTCCAGACTTCCCGCTGAAAACAGATGAACTTCTTCCCCTACTTGATGTTTTAGCAAACAAAGTCAAGGCTATTAGGAGGCTCCGGGAACTTTTGACTACAAAGCTGCCCCAAGGCACATTTCCTGTCAAGGTAAACCATTGTCCACGCGTCTATATTTCCTAGTATTGTTTCTTCTAAAGAGTATTACAGTATTGCTGATTAAGTATGCAACAATGCGATGCTCTTATTTTTGTTGATCATGCAACTTAACTTTAGTAATTTTCTGAGTAGTTATGTTAAGAAGTATCATTTGGGAAGGTTTAAGTTGTTTTTCTAGCTTATCAAGTAGGTACTGATGATTGAAATTCATAGTTCCCTTTATCTAATATACATGTGAAAGCCTTTTGTTAAGTCTCTTCAATTCATTTTGTAGCATAAAATTTTGGAGTGCAGCCTTGTGTTTGGAAATTTTTCATGCATCACAGAATCTTTTAGGGAAGTAAAACAAGGGCATGCTAATTGCCTTTATACTTCATCCCATAACGTGTCAGACCCAACAATTTTATCTTATAGGAGATTCAATAGAAAACGTGTCTTAAATGTAGCTTCCTTTTGTGAAAAGGAGCAACAGATGATGCAATGAATCTTGTGGAAGCTTCGGTAAAGAATCTCTTCACTATGTTGTTGGAAGATAGAACCATAGTTTCCTCCGGATATATTTTCTACACAAGAAAATTTAGGAAAAGTTTTTCAGAATACCATTAACAATGATTGAATTATCTTCACTTCCATCCTTGTATTTATATAGTCTTCATATCATTATAGTTACTAATCTTATCTCTGACATACTTGGAAGTCCAAAAAAACTACCACGAAGAATTGTATGCAAACACAGTCAAATAGAACTTGAGCTACCAATTTGAAGATCATATAGTAAAGAAGAAACCATTTACCTTAATTCTTATAATAAGCTAACATCATTTTTAATGGTTTATACACCTCAGTCTCTTGGGGCATCGTCCCAATTTTCATGCCCGTCCTGATGAAATAAAGTATTATCCATAAATTAACTGCAAAGTTCCACCTCTAGTTTATTGTGGCTCAATCTTCTTCATATTTTTATTTGTAAAGCTTTCCAAACTTATCTAAGATATTGTCTGACTTCTAAAATAGGTTGCATAACTTTGTTATGTTCTGTATGTTCTACATTTGTTGTCATCAATATTCAAGGTTTATGTATATCCAGATCAGTTCAGTTGTTTTAGGAAAAACTCTCTTTGTATGTGAGAGAACCTATATCTTGCTTTTGAAATCTGTTCAATCCCCTTATGCATTTCCAAGTCCTGCACCCCACATCACATAGTTTGAATGTCCTCTTTTCTTATGAGCTATAATAGTTTTCTTCCACCATGTGATCTGCAATTATGCTCATTTCTGAAAGTGATAACTTTGCTGAGGCTACCAAATCTTTCTAGTGTTTCCTCCGGCACTTGGCCGTTCCAAATTGAATATTAAACTTTCCATCTTTATCAAATTATGAGGAAAACCAAGAAACTCCTTTGGCTTGTTTCCTGCAAGAAACTGTAAATTTTCGTCTTGGTCTTGTATTGGTACTAAGAAATGTTGTGCTTGAAAGGGCATAATATTGGTCCTAGACTCCTAATAATGGATTTTGCAGAGTTATGCAATTATTTAACTTAAATATTCCGTCCATTCAATGAAGTGCATCACCCTTCGTCTTCAGGGCCTGCCAGTTAAAAGATTTGATTTATCTAATTTATTACAAGGACGACTTCATAAAAGGTCAATAGAAAATTCTTTGTGGCATAAATGACAATTTTCTTAGGCTGGTTTTGAATATTTGCATGCAGAAAAACCTAGTACCTTTCGCAGATCACTAAACACCTTGGAAGGTAATGAAAACCTGTTATATGTTGTTATTAGCTCCTCACAATTATGTAATACTTAACCATTGCTGTAAGTGACTTTCCAAAACCACTTGCATGCAACTCCTTTTTCCAAAACCTAGTACCTTTCGCAGATCACTAAACACCTTGGAAGGTAATGAAAACCTGTTATATGTTGTTATTAGCTCCTCACAATTATGTAATACTTACCATTGCTGTAAGTGACTTTCCAAAACCACTTGCATGCAACTCCTTTTTGCACTATCTTTCTAAAATGTCTTGTTGCGCAACCTTGATTTCATTGAATGGAGGAGTTCTTCATATGCAATTTACTGTTGGTCCTTTTAGGAATTAAGTTAGTGTTAACGTTCTCAATCGATCACTTGCTTAACCTTATTATTTTGTATAGAGGGCATATTATGTACCCTTACAGGTAATGACAGCAGGACATATAGTTCTGCTTTTATAAGTTGGGACACTAGATTCTGGACTTGTAAGCATTTTGCAGAAAGAGGGTCATGGAATAAGAGTGAGGTATAATAATGTGGGTATACCGTGGGTAGAAGAAGAATTTTAGATAGGAAAGAAAACCTATTAGAACAAACGAAATTAGAAGAAAAGAGGTGGTAATTTGGAGAAAAATGGAAAACTGAAGTGAGACAAGAATCTACGAGAGGCTCAGCAAACATCTTTTGTTTTGATAAGTGTGTCATTTCATACAGGTCTTCAAACCCTTGGATTTGAAACCTAAGTAGCATCAAAAGGAAAGCAGGTTCATAGAGACAACAAGAGGGGAGGGGGGGGGGGGGGGGGGGGGGGGGGGGGGGGGTTCTCAAATGCTTGAACGGTATGACACTGGCACAGAGAATATATAAACACACATCATAGCTAGGAAATAAACACAAACTGCTGCAAATGGAAGCAAAATTGATGGCAGAGTTGATTCCAAAGTGTTCAAACTTCAAATTTCAAATATGTTTTGATACATTTGTATTATGCCAAGATTTCCTGTTTGTGCTGGGGCCCTTCAATCCACGAAAAAAAGATAAATATGAAACAAACGGATTCAGCCATCATTCGCCACTGGCAGACCTAAACGAATTTGGAGCAAGGATGTAAATGGTATTTGCTAATGTTAGAAAGCAAACGGTCCTCGACAAAGCAGAATGGAACAAAAGGATTCATATAGCTAAACCCAAAAGTTTAAGATGAAGGCTTTGCTCTTGTTCTTGTTGTAACATTCTTTCTTAATAAAGGGTTATAACAGTGTTTCGTCATTCACTTAGCTTGTTATTTAAATCACCACTTAACTAGAAGTTAACCTTTCCCCTAATTTCCTGTATCAGAATTTATTTCTGTAAAGAAGTATATGGTATTTGCTTATGTTTGAAAGCAAGCGGTCCTTAACAAAGCATAATGGACTAAAAAGATTCAAATAGCTGACCCCAAAAGTTTAGGAGAAGGCTTTGCTCTTGTTCTTGTTTTAACATTCCTTCTTATAAAGGGTTTTAACAGTGGTTCATCAGTCACTTGGCTTATTATTTAGATAACCTTTTAACTAGAACTTATTTTGTTAACCTCAACTTGATCTCCCCTGTCCCCAAATGTTATCCATTTACATCTTACTATAATTCATCCTTTCTTCATCATTTTTGAATATGTTCACTGGTCACGGACATTGTTTAAACTGTTCCTGACTTGTTGGTTCCGAGAGAAAAAAATGACACCGCAATGCATCTTTTATTCTCTGTCCTATTGTAATATATCGACCAACGTATGGGGCTTGGTCCACAAAATCGACCGATATTGGCTTATAGTTAATTGTCGCTAACTTTCTAATAATTGGCCTACACAGTTCAGTACCACAACAAGTTCAACAGTATGTAACTCGTATGCTGTTTCTAACCATTATAGAACTTCAAATTTCTCAAATTAGAAGATTAGAAGCCCTTGCCTCTCTATTTCTCCTCTCTTCTTCTCTCGTATCTTCTCTAGAAGCGGCCACAATGCATGCCATTGGAGTCTCCAACAAATTGACCAACAACAACACCAATTCCATTATGTACTTTTTCTTGTTATTTTGTTTTTGAGTACTTCTCTTTCTTCTTATTGTTCTTCCTTTTCCGTAGAACCCCTTCTATGTCGACTAAGTCTCGTCTTTGTTGAATTTCATGATTACTCGTTAGGTAATATTCTTCATTCTATTGCTCTAGTATGACATTTGAAATAATTCATAAAATATTATTTTTCATCAATACTGACAGAAGGTATATATTGGAGTAGCCTGACATTTTAATTTATCCCTGCATGTTGTCAAACATCCCATGTCCGACGTGCCAAACCCCTATCTGACATGAACCTTACATCTGATTTTTAATATCTTGGTCACGGATGTGTAGACTGTCAAGTCAATAGTAATGTGTCCTGGCATACTTTTGAGCTTTCAAGAAATGTTTGGATACCAATATGGTAGGTGTACCTACATGACTGACTTTTTTCTGTTTTAAATGCACGCATCCTTCTTGTTTATAGAATTCAGCCTAAATTCGGCAATTGTCAGTTTTACATTGGCTGAAAAGTTAAGCCAATCCATTAGTCCTTTCTTGACTGAGCCATGCTCGAGATATAATTTAACCCCAATGCTGTGGTCAATAGGGAGTGTGGGCTCAGTAAAAATTAACAATGGACGGTGTGATATTGGATCAAACATCTGTCAAAATTCTTAGCAAAGTTATCCTAGAACTGCAATATTGATATTAGCATTCTGTTAGTTATGATTCCTTGCATCTTACTGATTATACTTGAAATAATGCAACTGATTGTTCAAACATTAATCCCAAGTTTTCATTGTCACCCATCTAGGTTGCTATTCCTATAGTTCCCACTATTCGGGTCCTCATCACCTTCACAAAGTTCGAAGAGTTGCCGCCATTTGACGAGTTTGCAACTCCACTTTCTAGTCCAACAAATTTCCAGGACAGTAAACGAAAGGACATTGAATCATCCAGTTCATGGTATTCATGGGTTAGAGGGAGCCGTGGCGGGCAATCTACTGATAGTAGCGAATCCCGAAGCTGGAAAGACGAGGTTGACCCTTTCCACATACCACCAGACTACACCTGGATTGACGCCAATGAGAAGAAGAGACGGATGAAGGCCAAGAAGGTGAAGAGCAGGCGAAGTGCCGGTAAGAAGCAATCATCCAGAAGTGCAGAGGGCCACCAGCTCACTGATGGATTCGAGGAGTAGATGATGTGATTTATTTTACAGCTTTCATATTCAAGGTGAGGCTATGATTCTATACGCGGTTCAAGTGCCTGAGAGCTTCATACTGATTTGTAACTTATTTACCTGAGATTCACTGTATGCTAATGCCCACACATTTAAAATTGAGTTTTTTTGTTTGTTTTTTTTTCCCTTTTTTTTGTGTATGTTGGTTTAACGAGCATCACTAGTAATTTAGTTGCGTTTGTAGCTCGACGTGTTGTCTATTATTGGTGTATGAATGTTGTGTTACCCCAAAAGGGTGGAAAAAAGATGAAAATTTGTAATGTTCAGTTGATATTGCAAATGGTTTTGTTCTCAATTTTCTTGTTACTAAATTCTCCCCACTTTTACTTGCAGCGTAAGCTACTTAAGCCAATGTCAAATCTCAGGTATGTTCGTCTGTGCACTTGTGCAGAATGTTTTACAAGTTGGTAGTATGCACGAGGAACGGTAGAATCTGTAACTTGTGTTTGTAATGTGATTCGGATTATTTTGTATAATGGTATCAGGTTTAAGATCCAATTAGACTATGGGTTCCGTTTTAGATTTTGGGTACTTGAACTTTTTTAGTGACACATTTTAGTGAGGGACGAAATGGGACTTTTAATGAATAATGTTCGTCACTAAATATGTCATTAAAAAATTAAGTATCTAAGTCTAATTAGATCCTAAATCTAGTATCCTTATACAAAATAATTCATGTAATTCCATCGTCATCTTATTGACCTTTGGAATTTCGTTGTCTGACGACGTCGTGTGATATTATTGCCTCTTGCTTTTAAATCTTAACCAGTTGGAAAGAGACTCTTGCTTTTTCTACTTTTACTTTCCTAACGGTTGTCCTAATAATTGCCTCTTGCTTTTTCTACAACTTTTGGTTAAAATATTTAGGATAAATTGCAAAATAATTCCTCGTTAGATGTACGTTTTTTGCACTAAAAGATTCCAAGCTCTTAACAAACCCAAAAGTATGAAATATGCTCATTTAGTCCATTTTTCGTTAACTGGGGGTTAAGTGGCCTGTACAATGACCATTTTACCCCTCCCCTCCCCCTCCTCCCCCCCCTCCCCCCCCTCCCCCTCTCTCCGGTGGTGCGAGGAGGAGGAGGGGGGCGGGGAGGAGGCGGAGGCCGGCGGTGAGGAGGGAAGGGGGAGGAGGAGGCCGGCGGGGAGGAGGGGGGTGCGAGGAGGAGGAGGAGGAGGAGGCCGACGGGGAGGGGGGGGGGGGGGGGGAGGAGGAGGCCGACGGGGATAACAAATGGTGCTGGGAGGAGGAGGCCGACGGTGAGGAGGGGAGTGCGGGGAGGAGGAGGGAGGGAGGAGAAGGCCGGCGGTGAGGAGGAGGAGGCCGACGGGGAGGAGGGGGGTGCGGGGAGAAGGAAGCCGGCAGTGAGGGGAGGCGGAGGAGGGAGGGGCTATGAGGGGGAGGGGGGGTGCTGGTGGGAAAGAGGAGGGGGGGGGGGGGGGGGGGGGGGGGGGGGGGGGTGTGCTGGTGGGAAGGGGGGGGTAGTTTAGGTATTTTTGTTTTATTTTTTTTGTATAAAAAATTACTAACGGTCAACTAACGGTGAAAACTAACGGTAGGGGACTGACCGAGCAAGTCATAGATTGTGGGGGTCTTTATTTGCTAAATATGAGTAAAATGTCTTTCTACGCAAAAGGTATACATCTAACGATGGTTTTTTTTGCAATTAACCCAAATATTTACATGTAGACTAAACCCGAATATGGCTTTTGGATGAAAAAATACATTTCAGTTCAGCCTGTCCAAAGATTTAATACAATTGCTTTAAAGCATATGCATGCTTGTACTGAATTGATACCAACAGCTTTATACATGATGTATGTGATGATGAACACAGCTTAAAGATAAAATCGCCTTTGTATATGAATACAAACAGTACAGCTTTATACTTGTAAAGTTTCTGTTAGGGGTAAGCATTATTCGGTTCAGTTTCGGTCCAAAACTGAAAATCGAATAAAAATTATACAATTATATAAATATTTTTAATTTTGTGCATATTTTGTTATTAAAAATATGTATACTTTGAAAAGAACAATTCTATGTATGTGTTTTGAATTCTAACTTTGATAATTTAACAACTATTGTACATAACTTTAAAATCCAACAAATGTGCGTATAAAAATTATAATTTTTAATATAATTTAACCACGATTTCAACTTTGGGCCTGATCCATTAAACAATATAAATAGTCCAGTCAAACAAATCAAATAAACCGAATTTTGGCTTAGTTTCGTTACGTTACGGATTTGGCTAATTCGATTCGGTTTTGGTTTTGAATTTTTAGAATTTTGATTTATTCGGTCTTCGCTAATTCGGTTCGATTGAAACAGATGCTCACCCTACTTATCTTTTTTTGTGATGGGCATTTGATGGAGATCCTATCCATTGACTCTTGACCCTCTACCAGATCTTCTACTTATGTAGCTCCTTCAATTCAATGTCTTCGTTTTCTCCCATCACCATAATATCTCCATACGTGCATTTAACTCTGACATCTTCTGTTGCGACATCTATAGATCCTTCAATTTAATGTGTTCGTTTTCTCCCATCACCATAATATCTCTATACGTGCATTTAACTCTGACATCTTCTACGACACATCCCACTGGGAAATGAGAATCGATCTCCTGACCACTCGAACCGCTATATATATATATATATATATAGTGTGTGTGTGTGTGCAGTGTGTGCACGCACACGCGCGCCAATGACCCCTAGTCTAATGGTAGTGGTGTGTTCGATACAATCACCGTTTCGTATGTGTGTGTGTGTATATATGTGTGTGTGTGTGTGTGTGTGTGTGTGTGGTTAGTTTAGTACTTTTTATATTATCCTAACAATTTGTATCTATCTAGAGTATAAATTGTTAGAATAATATAAAAAGTACTAACCTTCATATATATATATATATATATATATATATATATATATATATGTCCAAGCTCCCTAGCCCAAGTGGTTAGGGAGGGGGGCTCACTTAGGGGAGGTCTCAAGTTCGAGCCCCCCCGTGGGCATGGAATGGTTGGATGATCGCGGGTCGGCCACGGTCCCAAGCTGAAAATGGACACAATATATATATATATATATATATATATATATATATGTGTGTGTGTGTGTGTGTGTGTGTGTGTGTGTGTGTGTGTGTGTGTGTGGTTAGTTTAGTACTTTTTATATTATCCTAACAATTTGTATCTATCTAGAGTATAAATTGTTAGAATAATATAAAAAGTACTAACCTTCGTGTGTGTGTGTGTGTGTGTGTGTGTGTGTGTGTGTCTATATATATATATATATATATATATATATATATATATATATATATATATAAAAGTAATAAATATATTATTATTATTTTAATTAACTGATTTTGCTTGTGTGAAGATTCTTTCTGAGTTTTCAGGAAAGAGAGTGAGATAAACTCCTCCAATCAAATACTTGTGTTTGGAGGCATTCAATTAAGACGAATACCGAACTCGAGTTGCTCTTGTGGTTACCGAGGAGATGTATTAGAATCCGGCTGGGTGGCGGAAGATCAGTGGATCGAGCCACGGGAGCGTATTATTCCTTCCATTTATTTGATAGAATTTTGGGACAGTGGGTCCAACAAGCAAGCAATTGTAGCGTGCACTAAGTCTCATGCGTATCGCCGGACATCTCAAAATAAATAAATAAATAAAATTTACACGAATGATTGCAAACTTGTGAAAGTGTATTTGTGTTCTTTTTTCTCAATTGGATACCGCCATAATCCTTTTGTGGGATACTTGATCTCGGCGTCATTCTTATGATGGAAGAAGTGATCATATATTCATATATGTGATGGATGGAAGAAGTTCGTACTTGTGAAGGAAGAAGTGATCATACTTCCAATGGAAGAAGATCACATAGACCTAACCTAAAGAGCCAATTTGGATTGCATTTATGTTCCATTTTGAAGTCTATGTGAAGTCTATTTGGTGCCGAACATAATGGTAAATTAAACAACTTACATTTTGGATGGATGGTAGTTTGCCCAAACATGCTATTTCGGAAAAAAAAAAAAATGCTAGTCCAACAAGCATACCTCAAATGGATTGTTTGGTATGCATATTGTAATGTTCCCGAGAATTTTATTTTCCGACATAAAATTTGAGGGTATCTAATTTTTATTGTATTTGATATAATACTTAGTATTTTGGGATATAGAATTACCGTGTTTTGGTACTAAGTTTAAAGTGTACCACAAAATTATATTATAAAATGTTGCGAGTCAGGCTTGTGTAAGATTTTTGTATGGTTCAGATTTTAGTTGAGACAAGTCAGGTTCGGATCTAGTCATGTCGGGTTGGGTGTCTGGTTAGAGTATGGATCGGGAATAGCATTCAAGTTGAGTTTGGGTCGGGCAAGATTTGGGTCTAGTCGATTCCGGGGCATGTTGTTTAGTCGGATTTGGTTTCAGTCCAAGTTGAATTTGGATCCGTTAGGTGAGAAATGTCGAATACCCACCTCTCGGTGCCACATGAACAGTATTCCATCTTACGGTGAAAAATGAAAATATAATGTCCATGAAAATACATTATTCCCATTAATTTTTAACTGAGCTCATCTTAAAAGTAATATGATATTGATATTTGTGTCACTTGTCCGAGCTCTCTAGCCCCTTGTTAGCAATCACCCGAATAAAACGCGTATTATATGCGAATTTTTTCGTATCTTACATAAACGTATAATACTTACGTACGTTTGAAAAATTCGGACTTGTACGCGAATTTTAAGTCTGTGGAGTTTTAAACACGTACCGTACGAATTTTTAAAACATTCGGCCAAAAAAACTTGACCGAGAAACCCAACAGTTTTCACTTTCTTGACTCTTGCTGCTATTAAATATTAAGACTGGCATAATTATCAAAAGAAAAGAAGAAAAAATCTCACAGCCGTAACAAAAAAAAAAGAAACCTAAGAATCTTTGCACATGTTGCTTGCAACAATCAAAGAAGAAAACCTTTCGGTTTTCCATCATACTTTCACTTTATATAATATTTTCCAACCTCATCTTATTCTCACACTGAACCCTTGTTTATAAAGGAGTAGAGGTGGGTGGACCATATATATATGTCGAATTTTTAGTGCCGAATTTGTTCATATGAAACGTACTAAACACGAATTAAATCTAATCCGAATGTTTTTCGTTAGACGATTTTTTGACCGAATTTTTTACTGTATTTTACTTATATTGTGCCGATTTATACACGAACTTTTGTCGTCCCGAATTTTTTCCGTAAGGCTCTAGCCTAGTGGTATTAGAGCGGGATTTCAAAAAAAAAAAATATTTGTGTCACCTTATAAACTGGCTCTAAGTACAATCCAAACTAAATCTAGGTGTTCCAGCCAGGTTGATCTAACGGTCCTTCAACCGTTCAGTACCGACCTTGTAAAAAACACACACAATTGTTAACAGTTCAACGAAAACCACGTTGCCAAAGCCCAATCCATGTTTTGTTGGATTCTTGGGAGGGACTTTTGGGTTTTGCCGAAGCCCAATCCATGTTTGAATTATGAAGGACTAGAAATGTCAGTAAGAAACAATAAAAATAAATTTTAAGGATACCATGTTAAGTTTTTATTTGTATTTTTTTTTGGGGATATAAGTAGAAATTTATTAAAAGATCACCAACTCTCAATTGAGAATCCAACGCCAGTATGAGGATTTTCACACCTTCCGAGCATGTTCACATTCAACCAGAGCATGAAGCTGATCTTCTATCTCTCGACCGCAGACTGGACAAGTATTATAAATATTTATACCTCTCTGACTAAAAATAAGTTTAACGGGAAGAAGCCACGACAAAGACCCATACAAACACCTATATCTTATTGAAAAATTTTAATGTCTAAATAAGGTACCAATGTTTGTACCGGAACAACTACCTTCTTATGTAGTGGAATTAATTTTACTAAATCCATTGTTCCACACATGATTTTGAAAATAAACAACTAGTTGGAAAGCATTTCTAACAACTAAGGACACTTTTTGTAATAATGTCATAAAACCACATTCGGACTCCGATATAATGACGAGGCATATGAACATTTAGGCCTCGTTTGGTTCACGGAAGGGAAATTGATTTTCTTGTACTTTCCATGGGAATGAAAAAGTAGAATTTCTGTCACATTTCATTTCCTTTGTTTGGTAAAACAAGGAAACCCCCTAGAAAAGATCATTTGATTTCCTTTCCAGTGTTTGGTTGGTGCAGGAAAGGAAAGCAAGATATATCAATATTCCAATAATACCTTACCTTTTAAAATAAAAATGACATTATGAAAATCTAAAGGGACCCAGAATACGAGGAGTTAATGGTAAAATAAGCAATAACACATTGTTAGTTTTGTCATAATTTTTTGTAATAAATGTTGGGAAAGGAGGAGGGAAAATCAATCCCATGGGCCATGAGTGGAACCATATTCCCTCACTTTTTTTCTCTTGTCAGGAAATTGATTTTCAAGTTTGTGACTACCAAACAAAAAAAAGGAACAACTTTTCTTTCCAAATTTCTTAAATCCATGAACCAAACGAGGCCTAAAGTAGCTTCATGAGGCATAAAATCGACTTTCACAATATCAAAGTTCTATGTTACTCACATGATTTATTAGCTCAATAACATATTATAGCCTCGGCCCTTGGATAGAAGTAGGAATATGTTTGAATGACTACTAAATAGGGATCCATGGGTCATCCTAAATACGAATAGACTCGTCACACCCAACTCACCATCGAAGTCCTCTTTTAAGGAGTTTTCTTCCCTCTAAAATACTCTTAGAGATGGGAGGAGTTATTGTCAATCCTTGCCGAAAGAAATTCACCATGTTAATTTTCTTAAAAAATATTCACTTTTACAGGATTAGATTGTACACAAATGAAGGTAAAAAGTAAATATGAAAAATAAGTTTATATTCCAAAAGTTTTCTCATTGTAAGCATTTCAGAGTTTTTTTTTTTTGTTTGTTTGTCTCTTGGGATTAATCTATTTTTATTACCGAAGTAAACAATTTTTTCTAGATAAGTTCATTACAGCTTAGCAAATAGAATGGCAAAAGATTATAAAACTTTTTTAATGTTATTAGCATTTTTCTTGAAATAAATAGAATTTGTCGGATTTTTATCCTCCACTCGAATTAAAATCCGCTTTTTCGAGCATCTAATCACTACAATGAATGTGGATTACAAAAATAACTCAAGAATGAATTAATTATGTAAAGAAAAACACAAAATTGTAAATCTATTTACCCAGCCTCAACAAGCCTGTTTACCACATATTTCATTGTATCCCAAAATTTCTCTCCTCCTCTCTTCCTCCCTTAAAAATAGTAAGGGGAATTTTCTTAACTACAAACTAAGCTAGAAAGTTTTTGTATTTTTCTTACATTATTTGTATTGTTATTACTATTGCAGTTTTTTTTTTTCGTCTGTTGGAATTCATCTCTTCCCTCCCTCTGGGAAGGGTCTGAAATCCAATTTTCCTAGACCAAGATGAATAGCCTTTTGACGGTATGTTCAATCGTTTTTTATTTTTCTTTTCTTTTTTTCCAGATTTTTGTCAATTATATTTCATTGTATTAACTTTGTCATGTAGTCGTCCTCCCCATGCTCATCATCATTAATTCTTCTCCAAAAAAATATAGTTGTATATGAAAAATAAAAAAGCTCATGAAGATAGATAATTGGCAAAATGCCAATATGATGTCATTGCAATATGAAGAAGGTAATCCCTTATCTTCCAAATTCTCTAGGAATACAAATAGGCCTATATGAAGAATTAAATTATATTATTTGCTATAAAAAATACACCAATTTTTTTTTAATAAGGGAGAGAACGCCAAATGATTTGACGTGATAGAACAAATGTGTTAAACACGTCATCTTCAGGGAAGACGTCAACCGAGTTGGTATTTTATGCTAGGATCCAACACGCCAATTCAGTTGGCATTTTCTAAAAAATCCCACGCAAATGCAATCTATTATGGTGTGTATTTGTGTGTGTGCATGCCATATTTTAATGCATGCATAAGCTCTTTCTGAAAAAATAGTTCCAAAGCACTTGGCGTGTTGGATCCTAGCATGAAACGCCAACTCATTTGGCATTTTTTATGGAAGTTGACTTTCTCGTGAATAATTGAACATCATTAAAAATATAAGTTGAAAATTATATATAAAACATGATACACTATTTATTTATGAAATTACTTACAACTTCCTTATAATTATAGATTATCGGTTTAGCAAATTATTGTAGCGTAATCATTTTTGGATCATTCAATAATTTGTAAAAAACAGAAATAAAAAAACATAATCACTATATGATAATTTTGTAGGAATCGTTCGAGAGGGTCATAGGAAAATTCCCAGGAGAGGCTGATATCGAATCAGGGCATGGGTTTCGTCCTTCCAGAGAGATGTCAATGGATCACTTCTTCAGACAAGTAACTCTTCTATATTTAAAGATGTTTAAATATCAAAATTTGATGTCTTTTAAGCTTCAATAACTGAAGAGCTGTCATTTTTTTAAATGTTTATAACGATTTTTTTTTTTTTTGTAAATTAATCATGTTCCATAAAAAAATATATAATAATGAGAATGATATTTAAGGCTTTGTTGCAAATAATAGTTAGTAAACTTTAAGTTGGGACAAAAAAATTCCTTTCTATATTGAACCTTGTAATGTGTCAAAGAAAAATCTTGAACCCTATGAAAAAACATTAAATAGCATTGCTTGTTTTCTTTTTCTTTTCTTTTTTTTCTTTTTTTGACCATTGGGTATATAACTTCAAATTCCAATTTTCAATTTCAGATTGGAGAAATAGAGAAGCAAATTCAGAAAATAACTGAATACTTATATAAGCTTCAGGTAAGAATTATACCATTTTATATTGTTGTCAACTTGGTACAATTTAAATTTTTATTTTATGCATGTTTTAGATTTTTTTATGTTGTGACATGTTTGGTGAGGATCAATCTTTGGTAGCGGTTAAATTAGGTGTTATTGTATTAAAGCTTAGTACAGAGAAACTCCCGTATGGTCCATAAGAAGGAAAGGAAAGGAAACTAAATTAAATTAAATTTTTCTCTCTTTTCTTTTTCTTTAGAAAATTATATTTCGATTTTGGAGTGTGAGGAATATAGTCAAAATAAATACATCTTTGAGCACTAATAGTTTAGTTCTAAATTTATGTAATAAATACGTAAAATTGAAAGAAAAAGTGAATCCTTGGAATGGATAGAGTGAATCATTTCCTTCCCTATATATATATATATTTTTTCTTTGGGAACCATTTTCTTTTCATACTCCTTTCCTTTGGAAATATTTTATTTTCATTCTCTTTTTCTTTGGCATCAAAACAAAGAAAATGAAATAATTTTCTTTTCCAAGTCCTGATTCTACTAACCAAGCGTGGGTACTTAAGGTACATGTCATATGTAACAACAACAAAATCATATATTTTTGTACAACTTCAACCAATGTTGGTTTAATCTACTCCTATTCCTAGTGGCTTCCTCCAACTGCTATCATAACGCTCCCCATCGGTGCGTCAATTGGTTTATGTTATTAGTTCAAACCATCTAATACGGTCTTTTTTTTGTTTTGCCCTCAGATCTCGTTTGGTTTGCGGAAAGGAACGAAAAAAAATTCAGTTCCTTGGCATTTTCTTTCTTTTGAGAAATTATAATTTCTATTGATTTTTCTTTCCTATGTTTGGAAATGTCAAAAAAATTGGAAAGAAAAGTGAATATTTCAAGGTGGAAAATGGTTCCTTGCTTGGATTGAATCATTTTCTTCCTAATTTCGCTTCCATTAGAAATCACTTTCCATTTCTCCTTAATTTTTTCGACATCCAAACATAGAAAAGTAATCACGTTCTTTTTCCAATTCCATGATTCCGCAAACCAACTCCAACTTTCCATAATAAACTCGTTCCTTATTCTATATTTTAGTATAAGTCTTACATCTATCTTAGTATATTTATACCTGCCATATAGAACTTTTTTTCCAACTTCAATGGGATCGTATTATAATATTCATATAATTCAACCAATTTTAATTTTATGCACAATATCTCTCCATCAATATTAACTACCACTCTATTTCTACCATGACCATCTACAAGGACTTCTCCCTTTACGTTGCATCAAAATGAGCATGAAAATATATAGCAAAATTAAAATATATATATATATGCTAATTAGGCATACCACACTCAAGGAGTATCCGTGGAGGTGTAGTCCGTTGGGCACCATAGAATTCCATGGAAATGGACACAGTTCGAATACACATTTGTGTTGCTCACTGATCCGAAGAAAATGACACCTAAAAAGAAATACAGTTAAGAAGTTACCTTAATGTGATTTATTTTCAATATTCCAAACACCAATATTAAATATTCTCATTTCAAACAAATTTTGGAGTACTCCAAGACGCTGCGGTTTCAAAATCCATTTGGATTGAATTTCTTAAAACTCCAACTAAAAACATCATTCTACTGGAGTGAGTGGGATATTTCTTTTTCCTTTTTTTCAACTCATTATGAGATGGCAAGATGCATATATTTAGTAGTAGACTATCACCTAGGGGGTGCATTAGGGCCTCGTTTGGTTCGCGAAAAAGGAAAGGAAATGAAATTAATTTCTTGGTTGTTTTTTTTTTCTATAATTATAGTCTTCATCGATCTTTTTTTCTGATGTTTGGAATGCCAAAAAAATTGTAAAAAATGGTGAATGTTAAAGGCAGAAAAAATGAATAATTGTTTGGATTGATGAAATCATTTTTCTCCTTAATTTTCTTTCCACTGAAAATTATTTTTTCTTTCCTCATCAATTCATTTGGTATCCAAACATAGATAAGTTATAAATTTCTTTCTCAACCTCATGATTCCGCGAACCAAACGTCATTTAGGAGCAGGATTATCCGATTCAGATCCTGGACGCGAACTAGAACACAAAAGATATTGATCAATTATTTTAGAATTCGATCGGACTCGGATTTGTTTATTCTAATATGGATTTGGGTTCCACTTTGTTCTCTGAATCTAATTAAAATATTCAAATACATTTTTAAATTTATAAATTACATTAAATATATTACGCTTCTAACACTCTAATCTGCACCTATAGCACGTTAATATAATGTAACATTTGCAAAAGCCAACGCATTTCTTTTTTCTACTTTGAAACTCTATTTTGAATTTCCGTTGCCAAACGAATACAAAGCTCAATTGATTTTTAAGATTTGAGAATATAGTTTCAAAGACACAAAGCTCCATTTTATATGAACTGGACATTTTGTTAGAAACTCTATTGCAAACACTAAGGCCTCGATTCATTCACGGAAGAAAAATCATTTTTCTTGTCTTTTTTATTGGAATGAAAAATTAGAATTCCGGTCACGTTTCATTTTCTGTGTTAGATAAAACAAACAAAAACATTCAAGAAAGATTATTTCATTTTTCTTCCGGTATTTAGTTGGTGCAGAAAAAGAAAAAAAATATCAATGTTCCAATAACATAGTATTTTAGAATAAAAATAATGTCATAAAAATCCAAAAGTAATGGATAAAATAGACAATAACACATTTGAGTAGGGCTATTGCCATGCTAAATTTTTGTAATAAATACTAGAAAAAAAGGAGAAGGAAAAATCTATTCCATAGTTTTAAGAGATCTTTCCTCCTATTTTCTTTCGTATGTCAGAAAAATAGTTTCCAATTCCTTAGATGTCCTAAATCTTGAACGTTCCTACTGTTAAAAGAGTTCCTTTTTGCATCTTATTTTGGATTGTGTAGGAAATTTATAAGCAAATATTTAAGAGTCGGTTCCTTATATACTTTTTGTGGGGTCTAACAAGCTTTTATTGATGACTGAATCTAGGCCGCAAATGAGGAAAGCCGACATGTAACTAAGGCCTCGGCAATGAAAGGTGATATATATATATATATATATATATATATATATATATATATATATATATATATATATATATATATTATGTGTGTGTGTGTGTTTTCTTTTTATTTTTTTTATGTTCGTCAAAATGAAGAAATAAGATTGCAATTAACATTAAGAAAAGTGCCATCTTTTCTTTCAGCAATCAAAGAGAGAATGGAGAAGGATATTGAGGATGTTACAAAAATTGCTCTGAAGATCAAACAAAGCATAGAAAAACTTGACAAAGAGGTATGATAAATATATTTTTTGGAATTGGCATAAATTGTTTTTGTCCCTATGGTAAACAATTCCTAGGCTGCTGCCCTAGGAATCCATGTGTCAAAATCTAAGCCACCCACGACTGGCCTTGAGTTCATGGAAGTCCGAGACGAACAAAATGATGCTACCGAAATTTGAATTAAGAAACTCTATTATGTAAAATAAAATGATCACCACTACATCCCAACTCTTTTGAGTTAAGGGTGGCCCATGTCCTATAGTACATCATTGTTCTATTCTACATATGTTCATGTTATAAGTGCCTCTATAATCTTTGGACCTTGGATTGGTGTCCAGCTTGTCCTAGGCCACGGTCGTCCCCGAAGATGAATGGAATCTGTTGTTCCCAAATATGGTATCCCAAATCTGTCTCCCCTCTCACATGAAAATGCGAGTTTCATCAATTGTGAGTGTTATTTTTTTATAAAATCGGTATACGAGACTGGTGAACACTATACTGAGGATAGCATATCCCAACGCAAAGCCACCCATCACATCCTCCAATAACTATCACCGTTTTCATAAATTTATTTGGTGTTTGCAATGCAATTCGTGTGGACATTAATCGGTATCAAATTAGATTTTGACAAATGGACTTCCCTTATGATAAATTTCAAATATCCTACACTAACTCTTAATTTTAAAGACTCGGTCATTAATAATAGCCTTTGCATTACATACATCTCATCCATCAATTTTTTTTTTTCAAGGATCTAAACAGAAAAACTCAAAAACATAATTGTAAAAATAATCCCTGTATCATCCCATATTACAAATAACTATTTGAGTTCCTATTGAGTCTTGTAGTCGTACTCGACAAATTTCTGATACAAACATTTTTTTCGTGCAGAATTTAGCCAACAGACAGAGACCAAACCGTGAGAAGGGACAGGTGTTGATAGGTCTAGGACGGCAATGACTGTGTAAGTAAGTTTTATTCTCGCTCTTTAGAAATTTGATGCATTGGACTAGAATTTTGTACTTGTGTATATCGGATTGTTTTATTTGGAAAATTAGGAATTTTTACTTTTTTTGGTCACTTTTATTGTGATATAAGTTCTCTGAGTTTGGTATTAGATCTCGAGTAATCATTGGTGTTAGATCTCGAGTAATCAAATAGCGCAACACATAATGTTATATTGGAGTTTATGATTTATTAATTAAGTGATTATAAACCATTCAATGGTGCAAATTGGTGTGCATTATTTATACTAGTAAATTTATGTGTGTTGTACGTGAATTTTTTTTTCTTTCTTTCTGATATTATTGAAAAAATTTAAATATATTGAATTAATATTTGATATATTTTTATTTTTGTAATTAGAATTTGTTATAGATTTGTTTATATTTTATAATTTATTATAGATGTATGTGGAAAAAAAAAAGTTCCGGGTTGGTGAGTAAAAGAGAGGAAACTAGTTTAGAATTAAGTATTTTTTTATTGATTAATGAAAGATTTACCAATAGCATAGACTGCTCAATTTTGAGCCGTTTTCAAGCGACATTAATTATACTAGTAAATGCACATGCTTTACAAATAATGTACAATAAAAATATTATTCAATTATAGTCAAACATCTTTCCAACTAATGTGGTTAAGTTGAGAGGTATTCATCTTGTTTTTGATTCCACATAACGAACATATATAACAAATTTTTAAAAAAATTCAACAATTTTTACATAATTTAATTTCTTTTTTAAATAAAATGGTCCATGGTGATATACATATGGCTTGACGGCTCAATATTGAGCCATTTTGAAGCCCCCTTATAATAGTAGAGATTAGTAGATATGAGTTTATGCTTATTTTTACCAAAATATTAAAGCATATACTTATTATTTAATGCAGGGCACTAAAGAAAAAGTTAAAAGAGAGAATGTCACAATTTCAGGTAATTAATTTTATTCATATATTGAAACAAAGATTTGTCCCATAAATTAAATATGTATATTACCAATAGCCCTTATATTGATAGATTTTCATCTAATCATTAGACTCTAAAGCAAACTATCCATGATGAGTATCGTGAGGTTGTTGAGAGAAGAGTGTACACAGGTACTTTTATACCATATCAATACTAAGATTTGTAACTAAATGTATTCATGACATTAAGATAATTCTCATGTTTAAATTTTTGTAATTACAGTAACAGGAACATCCCAGTGAAGAGGAAAATTGCTTTTGTATAAGATTATTTCTTTTGGTTTTTCATTCTAGTTTAAAATTAGGGTTATTTAGTTTTATTTTCTCGTATAATATTAAAAAAATTGCGTTTAGGTCCCCATATTGTCCAGGAGAGTGTTTGGGTCTCGTCCTAACGGCTGACTTTACTGGCCGTCGTCCAAAGTGGAGACCTAAATGTAAAATTTGAATATTATACGTAACCCTAAAAATAAACGAAAATATGTGAGAGTTGTGTGACTTGAGTTATTTGGTTTTGTATTGTGAGGTGTGTAGAACTTTGGTTATTTAGCTTTGTCATGACCAATCAAGAATGAGACTCGTGATGTTGTTGTTTGCTTATGTCCTGATCTCAGCAGCCACGCAATCCTCTTGGACTCTTGAGTTGCAAGCATTCAATAATATTGCGACGGGGACGAGAGACATGACGGTACACGATGTCCACGAATTCGTCCCCCATCGAAACTGCCATCATGAGGGTTGTGTGGCTTCTGAGATCATGATAGAAACAAACAATAGTATCACAAGTCTAATTTCCGATTGGTCGTGACAAAACCGAATAACCCAAGTCACACACACAACACTCACGCATATATATTTCGTCAGTTTAGTTTTTAGGCTCTCGTATAATATCCAAAATTTGTTTATGCCTCAATTTTGGACGGTCAGCCAAGTCAATCGTTTAGTATACTCAAATCCTATCCTGGATGATAATATGGAGACTTAAACGTAAATTTTTAATATTATACAAGATCCTAAAACTAAATAACCCTTGAATTATAAAAAAGACGATGATAGTTGGTATTAAGATATTAATTTTTGCAACTACTGGGCAGACGATTGATCACTTGATAGAGACAGGAAACAGTGAGCAGATCTTTGCTAATGCAATTCAAGGGCATGGTCGAGGGCAGGTAGTTTAAATTCCAATATTTGGTCATTTTTGTGTAATTGATATCTTAAACAAAATATATGGACACAATATTTATATAAAGAATTAATATATACTTGTAATCATTTATATTGTGCAGATTGTGGACACATTAAAAGAGATTCAAGAGCGCCATGATGTTGTCCTTGATCTAGAGAAGAAACTTATGGATCTGCAACAAGTAGGTTCTCAAGATGTTTTTATTGAATTTTGTCTTGCATAATTATACCAAGTATCTATAATTATCATCTCACTTTTGCTTATAGTTGATATTTTCCCTATTTTTAATATATTTTATTTATATACATAACTTGAATGTTTGAATCCTTAGCAACAAGGGTCTAGGTATAACTCAATTTGGATACTCTCCATAGAGAATTATGCATTAAGAGCATCCACATTGAGAAAAATTTCAAGTGCTACATTTTGACTTTAGTTAAATTTTGTAGCACTTGAAGGCTGCAATGAACACTTGTCCATACTTGAAAATTGCTAGAAAGCTAAAGATACTCCAGATTTGGAGCGTGTTCTAGCTCCGCTACATTAATTCCTGGTCCCACCAAATTAACCGTTATTACCAAAAAATGAAGAAAAATAAAGAGGGGAAAAAGGGAGGAAAAAAATATTACCAAACTGGAAAGAAAATAAAGGGGAAAAAAAAGGAAGATATTAATTTGGAGTATTTGTTTGGAGTGTACTATCGTGTGCCAATATCAAGAAGATACTTCAAAAGTAATAATTGACACAATTTTTAATAATTTGGAGTATGTGTTTGAAGTAGTAAGTTGAGATTTATATGGAACCCCCCCCCCCCCCCCCCCCCCCCCCCCCCCCCCCCCCCCCCCCCCACCCCCCCCCCCCCCCCCCCAAAATCCCTAAAAAAAAAATCTTTTAAAAGATGTTATAAAATCCAAACCATCTCTATTAATCCAATGATCATTAGTTCTCTCCTATATACTCTCCTGCAGAGGAGAGAATGTGAATCTGGTTTGTTTAGTTGCCATTTGGGGGGTTGTTATAAAAAAAATTCTATTACATGTCATTGGTTAAATTAATGACTATAAAGCTTATATTATTCAAAAATACTATTCACCATCTAAGTTTTTTAGATGATACTATCATCCATCACATGGCAACAACGTGGCGCTGACGGACGTGATGACGATTTTAGAATAGAAAATTTTGATCACAAATGAATTTTTTTTATGGTAGAATAAAAAATAAAATCAGAATATCACAAATAAATTTTTAAAAAAAAAATGTTATTTGTAACACTAAAATCGTTACCGCATCAAAGCTACAACAGCGTCATATTTTAGTGTTAGATAATCGATCGTAAATGAAAATTTTTATGATAGAATTCAAAAATCAAACTAGAATATCAAAAATAAAATTTGAAAAAATATATTATCTATAACATTAATTAATATCGTTGTCACGTCAGTGCCACGTCATCAACATGTCATAGATGAGGGTATTATCCAAAAATCCTGGATAATAAATAGATTTTTTTTTTTTGTATATTATTAAGGTACGGAGACTAACCTCATGGTCAACATCATTCAAGCATACCCTATTAGAATGTGGTTGGATATAGAGTAACTTCGTACCCTCCTCATGGTCACCACTATCCTAACATATGGTATTAGAATGTGGTTGGATAATAGTTTCTTTCTTTTGTTGCACTATTTATGATTCACTTTTATAATCTCCATTCTTATATAAATCCTCTATGAATTTATTTGTAGGTAATCTTATATTGTTGTTCAAAATCATACAATTAAAAAAAATTACTTGGATATTCATCATGATTAAAGAACTAAATAAGTGAAATAGAAACAAACATATATGGCTTTAATTTAAAACAAATCTTATCTGCATAAAACATATTATGAGATGCTTAGAAAGTACAATAATCTTGCGCTTAAACTAATATTTGCTATATATTTTGTTTGTTACATCCAAGCTTTTGAGCCAGTAAATATGATTAATCTAATTGAATTTCCCTGTTATAGATGTTCATGGACATGTCAGTGTTGGTCGAGGCACAGGGAGACCTGTTGAATGACATTGAAACTCAGGTTTAATTACTATAAATATTATTAGAAAAAAACTTATATTGTCATATTCTTTTCATTTTCTGATTTTTTTCTTTTGTCATTTAGGTCGTCAAATCAGTCGACCACGTCCAAAAAGCAACGGTGACCTTGCGAGACGCAAAGAAGTTGCAGAAAAACACACGCAAATATACGTGTTATGCCATTATCCTCTTGTTGATCATTATTGTCATTACCCTAGTTCCAATTTTGAAGGATATAATGCGGTAAATTTAAAAAATTACGAAGAATGAACATTTTGGAAAAAAATATTCAGCGGACTCATCAAGTAACAGTGAGCTTTGAATTTTCTCCAATAGTGCCATGACATATCACTTTTTTTTTTTTCTCTAATTTAATCTTCGTGGTGTCGTGGCACTATTAGTTAGAGAGGGACTCAATACTAACTGACCACGCCATTTGATGAGTTGCCCCAATGAATAATTTATCAACCCCTTACCAGTCCCTACCATCTAACCTCCAACAATATTACCACCATATACTATAGGAGATTCCTCGAAATTAGCTAATAAATCATACCTGTGTTGTTATATATATATATATATATATATATATATATATATATATATATATATATATATATATATATATATCCGGGCGGAAGGCCCGGGTTCGAATCCCCCCTTAGGCGCACGCGCCTAAGCTCCAGTAAGAAGGACACCCCAAAAAAAAAAAAAAAATATATATATATATATATATATATATATATATATATATATATATATATATATATATATTTCCAGTGGCCGTAGTCCGTTGGAAATGGTGGAGCATATATATATATATATATATATATATATATATATATATATATATATATATATATATATATATATATATATATATATATATATATAGTAGGTATCCAAATTATATCATGCATAGTATATTTTAAGTAGTAACAACATAGGCATGATTGTGATGTACATGTGATACTAATGAAGTTTAGTCAAATAGCTAGGGATGGAGGAGGAGATCAACCAATTATGATGAGTCCTAGTGTTGATTTGGAATGAGTTACTATTTATGGATATCATGGTTATTTACGTTTTTTTTTTTTTTTTTGATAATTTAGATAAGAATATGTTGTTTTTTATAATCTGGTACAATTTTATTGTTTAGGTAAGTTTAGTATACTGTGGTTTATCAAGAAATGTAGCTTTAATTATAAAGCTATATACATGACACTATTATAAATTTTCGAGGGTTTTGAATGTTCTTATAATATAAATACTAGTAATCGGGGCACATGCGTTGCATGTGCAAAGTTAATCCGTGATCATCTTTTATTGCTAATTTTTGGAACTTTTTGATTCAATTATCAAACAAAGTTTTAAAATTTAAGATTGATATAAAAAATGGGTGCACATACATCTTGCTAGTTGCGACCGGCGTGCTTTAGGAGCAGCTTCGCAGAGGAAACGACCTTGGGGTCCAAGCTAGGACAACCATGACTTACCAGAACCTGAGCATCTCCAACCTATTGTCTTGTTAATTGTTGTGAGTCTTAGGTGGCTTCTATGTGGCATAAGCCACAAGACAATGTCTTATTTATGTAGCAAAATTATATCTCAAAAGACAGGGTTAATTAGTTGTACCCTCCTATGGTTTGTACGTATTTTGGTAACTGTCCCTGTTGTTTTAAAAATAAAGAATACCCCCCTGATTTATAAAGTTAATTAGTTGTACCCCCTGGTGCATAGAAGAAAATGAATGAAAAATTAAGCAGCCAGGGGGATGTTCTTTATTTTTGAAACAACGGGGACAGTTACCAAAATATGTACAAACCATAGGGGGGTACAACTAATTAACCCCCAAAAGACAATGAGATAGAAAAACATTGAGAAGACAATAAAAAATATTTTTTCCAACTTCCAAGGCAACTTTTAAGACAACTACTCATCTTCTTTCTTTTTTTTCTAATATTTTGTATTCATAATTGATGACATGGAAGAGAAGACATTGCCAAGTGCATTGTCTAGAATAAGAGCATCTCCAACCCTATTGTCTTGTTTTGTGTTGTGAATCCTATGTGGCATGAGGGACAAGACAATGTCTTGTATAGGTGGCAAGGTTATATTCACAAATGACAATGGGTTTAAAAAGTCATCTCCAATGCAAAAGTATTGAGAAGACAATACAAATAATTTTTTACAACTTCCAAGACAACTTTTACTCTTCTACTTCTTTTTTATAAATATTTTTATTCACAAATGATGACGTGGACATAAAGACATTGTGAAGTGCATTGTCTAGATCTAGACAACCAACTTCACATTGTCTTTGCCATGTCATTGCCATGTCAACTCCACACTTTATTTCACATTTGCATTGGAGAAGTACTTTTGGAAAAAATGGTTGTCATTCCTATGTGGCAACCATTTTTTTCAAACTCACAATAGGGTTGGAGATGCTCTAAGACAATCAACTTCACAATGTCTTCTTTAATTTTTGCCACATAAGCTTCACAATTGACTTGACAATTGCATTGAAGAAGAACTTTTGAATAAAATTTTGTCATTCCTATGTGGCATTAACTTTTTTCCCAAAGTCACAATAGGGTTGGAGATGCTCTAACCATATTGTGGCATTAACTTTATGAAGAAAATTTTGTCATTCCTAAGCATCTCCAACCCTATTGTGACTTTGGGAAAAAGTTAATGCCACATAGGAATGACAAAATTTTATTGTTCTTCTCCAATGCAATTGTCAAGTCAGTTGTGAAGCTTATGTGGCAAAAATTAAAGAAGACATTGTGAAGTTGATTGTCTTGTTCTAGACAATGCATTTGACAATGTCTTCTCTTCCATGTCATCAATTCATTGGAGAGAGTTTTTCTATCTGATTGTCTTTTGAGATATAATTTTGCCACATAAACAAGACATTTGTCTTGTGGCTCGTGTCACATAGGAGCCACCTAAGACTCACAATACTTAACAAGACAATAGGGTTGAAGATGCTCTTAGTAACGACTTAAACCACATCAAAAGTTAAGAGCTTTAGCAAAAAAAAAAAAAGGGCAAATTACGTTAACTATTCCTATGTTTTACACTTATTACAGACACTACCCCTACTTTGAAACTAATTACGCGGACCACCCCTATAGTTTCTATTTTCTATAAAAATATAACACTAA
The DNA here is from genome assembly GCA_029216955.1 of Iris pallida. Classification (NCBI taxonomy): domain Eukaryota; kingdom Viridiplantae; phylum Streptophyta; class Magnoliopsida; order Asparagales; family Iridaceae; genus Iris; species Iris pallida. The sequence goes on along the minus strand of JANAVB010007399.1, from coordinate 6,863,347 downwards.
CTACCCCTATGTTTTATAAAATTTCTAAAGGAGAGGGGTGGTGAGTGTAATTAGTTTCAAATAGGGGTGATCTCTGTAATACTCATGAAACATAGGGGGGGTTGGTGTATTTATTTCAAAAAAAAATACAAATTTTCGTCAAAACGTACTCGAATGTGTCAAAGCGGACGCGACCGACGATGCAGACATCGCGTATGATGTTCCAGTTGTGGAAGAAGTCCAATGTGTATGGAAGTTTGAGTTAACAAAACAAAACTAAGAGAGAGAGAGAGAGAGTGTTAGGAAGGTTTTGGATTAATATGAAATAAATTTAGTGGGTGACTAAATAATTTTTTCTTTTTCCGTAAATGGTTATATTTTTACACAATAAAGAGTTGCAACAAAAAAAAATAGTGATAGCCTTGTGTTTGGGTTAAATATTAGTGTAAATATTACAAACAACTATGCAAGTGTTGTGTAATCCCCATTGTGTTGTGTAATCCCCAAAATGGAAGAGGACTCATTTAGAAATATTATCGTCATTTTCAGAACGAGGAAAATTTTCAGAACGAGGAAAATTTTCTTTTTTTTTAATGGACTTGTTAAATAGCCATTTTCAGAACGAGGAAAATTTTCAAACAAACAAACAAACCTAAATTTTTTGAGACGGAGTCTTTGTTGTTATTATCGTCATCTATTTTTCGTATGAACACTTGGGGAGCTTAGTGTGCTACTTTCTGCTCTCTTTCTTCAAGATATTCTTGAGCATAAAAAACAATTTACTGTGCTTTTTGCCAGGAAAGGTTGAGAATATTATTATCACATAAAGCAATAGACTAATAGAGTGCTTTATACAGAGAGAGAGAAAAAAAGAAAAACATGCAAAAAAAAAATCAGTCGGATTATTATAAAACCAACATATGTTACAATATTCGAATTTGGATTACAAGACTAAGATTATGCATGTATTTTAAGTGGCTATTGTCACCTTTTAATCTCGGTCTTGTAATCCAAATCAAAAAATTGTAACATATGTTGGTTCCATAATATAAAACGACGCGCCTTATGTTTGAACATATCTCTCTCTCTCTCTCTCTCTCTCTCTCTCTATATATATATATATAGAGAGAGAGAGAGAGAGAGACGCGCGCGCGCACACACACACACATCAAAGATCTTGGGCTCGAGAGGGGTCGGTCCAGGAGGTTGGATTGTCCTAGCCAAACATAATTTTGGTTGTCCTTTGTCCTTGACTTCAAGAGAGATCAAAAAAAAAAAAAAAATTATAACAAGCTGAAAGCTATAAAATGTTGAACTGATATCAACTTTAGAAAAAAGATATATCTGGTTTTGACGGCGGGTGGAGCTCGGATTCTGAGTTCCATTTCTGACTTATGTGCTACTCGAGGGTTTTCCAGTAGGAACATAAAATATGGGCATAGAGGATTGTTAGTTCAACTGACAGGAAGGAGTTGGGGTGAACTGTGGAGATTCAATTGACGGAGAAGAGGGGACTTAGGGGTCGGGGGGTTGTCCAAATCCGATGGCTTGTCAGACTTATCTCAGGACCGACCCTGGACTCAAGTATTGTTCAACAGGTGAAGACATAACGTATGCTGGCTAGGTGGGTTCAATTCCACGTACGGTATTGCGGATTATTGATTTCCAAATTATGGTGTTGCCTTTCATCATATGTTGTTGCCTTGGGTTTGGAAAATTTTCTTTTTCTGATGCTGGAAATTTGGTTGGAGTATAAATTGTGGTTGTAGAATTATGAACATTCTTCATGTTGATGTTGCCTTTTTGTTTGGAAGATTTTATTCTTTGACGTTGGAAATTTGGTTGGAGAATATTTTGTGGTTGTGGAAATGATACGTTCTTTATGTTCATGTTCCCTTTTGGTTTGGAAAATTTTATTCTGCTGCCTTGGTTTCTTAGAAAATGATGACATGCTCGCTTTACATCTTGCCATTAATATTCAGTCTTTCGCCAAAAAAAAAAAAAAAAAATCACTTTCTTATCGGATAATTCAAATCTTACTGAGTTGGTTGCAATCCTTAACTTGTGCGATGGGTGAAGAAGAAACCAACCTTGCTAATTTGTCCATAATACTAAAAACAATATTGCTACGTGGACCACGTTTTGGTCTATGGTCTACGTGACGAATTTTAATTGGCACCGACAAGTGAGATCCATGCGAATAGGGAGAGGGGCAAGTGAGATCCATGCGAATAGGGAGATGGGCAAATTGGGTTGCGACAACTCAGTCTATGGTCACAGTTGGCAAACGCAGACCACGGACCGTTTACATTACTTCCTTATATAAAATTTAATGTTTGATTTTCATACCGTGAAAAGTTTTTTAAATTTTGATTTGGTGAGAAATTCTTTATTTTTTTTGGCTGCAAAGTTTTGATTTTGCTGCCTTTAGTCTGTTGTTGGTACCAGAATTTCACAAAACTTATTTTTATTGTTGCATTCTATTGGTTCTGGTAGATGGTGTTCAAAATTTTATCTTTAAGCCTAATTTTTTTTTAAAAGAAAGTAAATATAGAATGTGTTGGACTTTTATAAGAATAGTAGATAATGATAAAACAAGTTCCGGTCCTAAAGATTGTGTGGTTAAAAATTGATGTGGAAAAATAATAATGTAAAATCTAGAATGTAGAAAATGGGGCAGGTGGTAGAGCTTACTATTCTACAAAATGAGTTTCTACAATCTAGAAACTCATAATTTGGAGGCCCAAGCCTTGGGTCCTACGGATGAGATGGGACCAAAAATCTAGAAATTGGAACCGGAAATGAAAACTTACTATTCAATCAAATAAGTTTTAATTTTCTGAATATAGAAATTAGGACCGGAGATTAGTCTTACTAATGATGCGCTAACTCATAAACTGCTAGCTTGTTCATGGTCTGGCTAGCTCGTTGTACTGTATAAATTCAAAATTTTCGAACTGAAGCTGCTTGCTGGATTTGGGCTCATATTTCTTGTCCACAATTTTCACATAAATGTTTATTAAATATTCAGTCGATTGAGTTGTATGATATTTTCTATAAATACGGTAAGCTCATCGTATTCAAATCGGTGGTGAACCTATTACACTTTCAATTTTATTATAATATTAATTAATTAATATATTAATTATAATTAATATTTTATTATAATCCAATGGTAAAATTTATTTCCTATCCAAATAATGAATTTGGATTTTAACCATATCCAATGGCAAAATTCTAGTTTACGAAACAATGTATTTGGATTTGAAAATTCATAACTTGAATTTGGATTTAAATTTTGGATTTTCAAATTCAAATCCAAATCCTAGTTACCAAACAATTCTTTAATGTGTTTGTCTGTGTTGTTCGCCTTGTTCCCCTTTTCTTATGATTGATGCTCTTTTACATTATAAATTAGTTGTTTGAAGTCCACAATATCCTCCCACAAATTCTCTACTTCTCAAACAATAAAATGAAGTCATAGAAGAAGTAGAAAAAAAGTTATTTTGGTTCATATTTTCGTTCAAACCATCTTGACTCAACTTCAAGCCTGACTTCGTCCATGATACAGCGTGAATTTTGGAAAACTCAAAATACGAAAGTTGTAAATATTTGGTTTAGCTTTCCAATTTTTTTTTCAATCACCTCAGTTGCTAAAAGGTGTCAAAACTGTCAAAAATTGATATTTAGCTCCAGTTTTGCACTTAGTTTCTCCAATTTTTTCCTAAATCAAAATAGAAGAATAATGAGGACTTTTAGTCATAAAATGAGCTTAAAATAGTAAATATTAAGGGATAAATATATAAGGGGAAATTTATGAAATGCCCAAAAAACGAAAAAGTTTTATGAAAAATCCACCGCGCAATAAAATTTTATCGCGTGCCCAGAATTAGCAAAAAATATATAAAGAGGGTTCCGAATGACCTTTTGCCCTTCCTTCTAATTTATTGAAAACACCCACGAAACTACTCTTAAAAAAACGTTTCGATACTTCATCTTCTTCCATACGCTGCTCACTTTCGAATCTAGGTTTTCTCCTCAAAAATCTTCAAAAACTCGTCGGAAAATTTCGGAAAGACCGAGACAAACGGCAAAAGCGCTAAAACAAAGGTCAAAACATCATTTTTTTTGCGATTCTAAAATTTCGGAAGGCCGTCTAACGAAGAAGCTGTTACTTTCAGGCTCCTCGAAGATACGCTCGTTTTGGGACAAATCGGGCCTCGTTTCGACCTCCCAGTCAAAAGTTATGGCCCTTCAAAGTTTCAACTTACCATAAAATGCAGGAGAATGGTCATTCTCCGTGTTAGAACACGAAAAATATTAATTTCGCATGAGGGCATGGCTATTCTCCGTGTTAGTAACACGAAAATGTCATTCTCCGTCTTAATTTACACGGAGAATAGTCATTCTCTGTGTTAGTAACACGGAGAATGGCATTCTCCGTCTTAATTTACACGGAGAATGGCCATTCTCCGTGCTAAATTACATGGAGAATGGTCATTCTCCGTCTTAATTAAGACGGAGAATGGCCATTCTCCGTGTAATTTAGCACGGAGAATGGTCATTACAGTGTTAAAACGCAGGAGAATGGTCATTCTCCGTATTAGAAACACGGAGAATGTCATTCTCCGTGTTAAATAAAACGGAGAATGACCATTCTCCGCGTTAAATAAAACGGAGAATGGCCATTCTCCGTGTAATTTAGCACGAAGAATGGTCATTCCAGTGTTAAAACGCAGGAGAATGGCCATTCTCCGTGTTAAATAAAACGGAGAATGGCATTCTCCGTGTTAAATAAAACGGAGAATGACATTCTCCGTGTTAATTTACACGGAGAATGGTTATTCCCAGTGTTAAAACGTAGGAGAATGACCATTCTCCGTGTAATTTAATACGGAGAATGACATTCTCCGTTTTTAAATTACACGGAGAATGGCCATTCTCCGTGCTAAATAACACGGAGAATGACATTTTCCGTGTCAAATGACACGGAGAATGGTCATTCAAATGTTAAAACACAGGAGAATGACCATTCTCCGTGTTAGAAATACGGAGAATGCCATTCAACACGGAGAATGGCATTCTCCTTGTTAAAAATGCAAGAGAATGACTATTCTTCGTGCGATATCGACGGAGAACAGTTGACAGAAACCTAATTTTTTATTTTTTTGTTTTGTGGAAAAAAATTGACATGAATAAAGATTCAAGAGTTTTCGTTCTTCTTTCAAAACGATGCTAACTCTTATGGAAAAGAAGAAGAAGATCTTCTCTCCATAATTGACCTAATTGTCGGAGAAGAAGAAGAAGAAGAATATAAGCGATGATCGGAGTTCGACTGAAAAAAAAAGTATGGTGAACTACGAATGATCTTTGCGATCTCTGCTGAAGATGAGAGCAATGGAATTCAGATCTCTCGTGAAGAAGAAGAAGAAGAGAATCGCAATCCAGATCTGAGTTTGTGCGGAGGGATAGTTTTGGTATTAATTTTGTAAATACAGAGCATCTAAAGGGAATCTTGGAATACTTAACGTGGAAATATATAATTCTGGACATATCATAAAACCCATCATGCGGGTGGATTTTTCATAAAAACCAACCCCGATATTGGGTTCCTCGACAATTTTCAGAATATATAATATTTTATGTTCTCACCATCGAACATTGAAAGCGATAAAAAAAAATCTACTTTCTACTACAAACTACAAAAAAAAATTACCAAACAAGAAAGTTGTAAATATGAGTGATTCCAATGCAAATTCTAAGTATTACCGAACATGCTTCAAGGATTTCCAAATTCATAAATTCTTCCCTCTTTCCACACGTGGATTTTCACTTTCCACTTCCATTTTAGTCGAACATATCCTTAGAGCATCTCCAACCCTAATATCTTGTAATGTGATGTGACTCCTATGTGTTGGAATTATTCAATAATTAAGGGGTCACACATGTAAAATTAATTGTGTTTAGGCTATCTAAATAATTAAGCCAAATTAAAGTGGTCTATTTGGAAATTGGCTTAAGGGTATAATTGTCATGGAATTAATGTGTAGATACCGAAGATAATTCTAATTTGATGAGGGGCCAAATTAGAAATGTCAAAACATATAAATATATGTGTTCATTAGGGTTATGGTCCCCAACATATACGGCCACCAAAAGAGAGGTTTTCTCCTTTTTTTCTCTTCTGCATCATCATCAACAGAAAGAGAGGGACAAAGGGTTCGGATTCTTCTTTGTCATTAAGGGTCTGCTTGGTAATAGTGTTTTCACCGGTTTTGAGGTGTTTTTAAGCCGACCGTTTATGAAAACCCATGCTTGGTAATTTTTTTGAGGCACCGGTTTTGGTCGGCTCAAAAATCTCCCAAAATCGGTGTAATGTATTTTTGGGTGGCTTTATAAACACCCCAAATCGGTGGGTTTTGGGTGGCTTTGTTATTTTATTCCGTTTATATCCTCACCAAATAATATAAATATAACTAATAATGCATAAATCCTATTTTTCCTCCTTTCTTCCCGTGGCTATTTTCCTCGGCAACTACTGCTACTTCCCGCAGCTACTTTCCCTGCTACCAGTTAGACACAATTCTTCTCTACATGGTTTCATGTGTTTCTCTTCAACGTTTATTAACAATTCTTCCCTTTTGTTTCTCTTTGATGTTTATCAACCACTGCTACTTCTCGTTTATTAACAATTCTTCACCTTTCTAAATTTTGTTTCTCTTTGACGTTATTAACTACCCATCTTTCTTCCCATGTTTATGGTTGTTGCACCGTCGTAAAGGTGTCTTAATAAAGATGCTTCAAGATGCGGCAAATTAATTAGGCCTCTAACTTGAGTTTTATTTGCTATTGCGACATTTTTTGTCTTGAAAATTTTATACTAGTCTAATTTGAGATTTTATTTTTATTATAAATTTAATTGTTGTACTAGTGAATGTCATTTTATTTGTTGTGCTAGTGGATGTTGAGGAATATGAGAATAACTGAAGATGCTATTATATTGTCTTCATCGAATCATCTTCACTATACAAACATTTGGCGATGAGAATGCATGAAATATTTTTTTGATGCAGGGGTTACCTTCACGTTCATAAATCCATATTTTATCATGAATAAATTTTATTTATATATGGACATAAATATAATTTTATTATTTCATAAACTGCTGGTTAGTGAATTACCAAGCATGAATTGGAGTGGTTTAAAAACCGCTACTTAAAACCACCAAAAATCGGACTGCTCATTACCGTTCATTTCCGCTATTCTAAAAACACCCCATAACCGCTACTCCCATAATTGCCAAGCAGGCCCTAAGTGTCGTAGCAAGTTGGAAGATCCATCAAGTCTAGCAATGGATTCAGGTACGCTTCCGCAATTTAATTTATGTTATTCATCTCATGAATCGACGGGGTACAATAAAATTTCTAACAAGTGGTATCAGAGCCACCCTTGTTTGATTCATGATTTTGAAGTTTCCAGGTTCAATTTTTTTGTTCTTTTGGAACACTAGATTGTTCGATCAATTTTTATTGTGGGATTAGACGAATAAACATGAAAGGATATTTAAAGGTCGACAACTATGAAAATTTTGTGGCAGTTTAGTTGCATGTTCTGTTACTTTCGTTTGGCAATGGTCTTTTCCATGTAATTAAGTCCATTACAGCTTTTCCCTTATTTTTTTCCTTCTTGGCTTTAAACCCCTGCGGTAGATTCTTCAAATATTTTGGAAGATTAAATATTATCTAATGGTGCAGTTGATTTGCCGATTAAGATAATATTTGTCGGTCTTTGTAATTTTATATTATGTGCTAATTTCTCTAGACATTGATCTCAGTTTTTATGCTGGTCTTTGAGATTGATGCTGATCAAAATATGTTGGTTTTAAGGCAATTTTTGTCATGGAGAATTTAGTTTTATAACCTATACTATTTGAAACACTCGGATTATTTGAATTATTTACTTTCAATCGGTTGATTTGGTTGATTTGTTCTTAGATGACGTCTTCGGCAACTATTATATTGTATCGTTGCAATACTTGTAGGCTTTCATTCTGATTGTATTTATCAAGCTCGACAATCTTGGTAACTAGAATTTAATGCTTATTTGTTGAAATGTTAATTTTAAGTTGCTATGCTGATTCTATGATGTCCTGAAGACTACAAATCTTGATAGAATTCATAATTTATGTACAAAAATGATCTTTCAGTTCATGCTTAAATATTAGATATGGATGCATGTGATAATGACCGTAGAAATTTTTCATTATATTAAATATGCATGAATATGCTTATTGCTGGACATGTGATAATATAGAATGTCGGTTAGATTCCAATTACTCATGCTGATAGATATTTGGTATTACTCAATTTAGAGTGTTTTTTCAATCTAAGTTGATCATTGGAGGACAAATTGGAATCAAATATAGACAATTTTATGTTTGGCATAAATTTAGTTTCCAATAAATTTATGTTCTAAGTCATATATTTAATATAATCTATTAACGTACAAATCTTCAGCAGATTATTTTAATATAATCTTTATGGGTTATTTGAAGCAATCTATTGGTCCATATCTTCAGTAAAATATTACGTAAATTTTATTATGTTGACAATGCTCAGTTTAATCAAATTAAGAATATTTGGTTGAATCATGTAAAGAGATTCACATGCTTATGATTATCTTATTTGAGTTGTAATATTTTAATTATGCATGTACATAAAGTTTTGGACATGAATTCGGTTTTGTAAAATTTAGCAACATTCAAAAAAAAAAATTTGTGCCTAGCAATAGTCGTCTAATATTCTAAATAGACCCATTGAAACAAGATGTCGCCAAAGTGACCTCTCTTGCGTAGATAGTCTATGAGGGATGTTAGATGTTTGTGTGTGTAAATTCATGCGAGTATTAGCTGTCACGACCCGCACCCTAGAGTAAGGGCACGAGAAGTGGGTACGTCCAGCCTACGCCGCAGTGTCGGCGGTAGAACGCTGTCCTAGGTCAAACATCTAACAATATAAAAGTACCTGTACAGTATATACTCTCCGAATGGAGGTGACATAACAGAATACAATCTCAATCACATCTAGGGTAGAAGAATGAAAGACAGATAGATAGATAGATAGTAACTCAAGAGAACAGTATCATAGATGAAATAAGTCCAAGTGTCTAGGATAACATAACATCCAGAATGTCAACCCAAAATACAATATAAGTCTAAGAGTCTATACATCTCAACATCTCGAAATACAACTCAGAATGTGAGACAAAATGATAATATGAAAAAGACTGACTAGCTAAACTAGCCTAGACTACTGGGGCAACATCCTCAGCTGCAGGTGGATCCTGCTGAGGGTCCACAACATAAGTGTCATCTATTCCTGCTCCATAATAGGTAGACACCAGGGCCTCATCCTCATCCTCATCCTCTGTAATATTTTCAACAGGTCCAGTCAGGACAGGAACGAGCACAATACATCTCACGCAGTTCATAGTATGATAGGAAATATAAAGCATGCAATAGAGTAAAATACAGGAACTGCTGAAAGAAGATACATGTAGTAAAAGAGATAACTGTAATGAAATATCTACTATAATAGAGAACTAGCAGTGAGTAGTGAGTCAGAGTAAAATATAGACATATGAATGGCATAGGAGATTCATGACTACAGCTAAGAGTGATTCATGACTACAGCTACTGGGGTAATATCCACATGACTATTTCCACTCCCCCATCCCCAATCAATACACAAGGATCCGTTCAAGTTATGTTAAGATTCGTGATAAGCCCATAAATGGGTGATTCATGAGAGGCTCTGTGAACATGAGAGTACATGAGTCACAAGCGATTCGTGAATCTATGAAAGCATAGAGATACATGATGATTCGTGAAAAGCACAAACATGCTGTATCTGATGCTCCCGAGGGAGATAACATCTCATGAAAAGATCCATATAGTACCAATCCGTGATAACAATCGTGTCAGCATCAAGTAAAGTAATCTAGAGCAAGAATATAAATCCTGGCAAGTATAAAACGGTCAGAGAATGTACTCGCCTGATAACTGAATGTCTGAAGAGGATGTACTGCCTGAGGAGAGGTGTATGGCTCCTAATCAGAGCAACACAAGTCACAATGTATTCTAAATAGTAAAAATGAGGTTTACTATGCATACTACATGATTCTAGGTCAATCTGGTCAAAAGTCAACTCTAAAGTCAACTAGTCAAAGTTAGGTCAACCATAGTCAAACTAGTTAGGGTTTTGGGTCATTAGGTCAATTAGGGTTAGCCCCTAATGCCATAGCCTAGTAACTTAGGCCATAGGCTAGTTGTCATAGGTTTTCATATAACCTATATTTAGAAAGTCATATATATATAGATATCTATATATATAGATATACACAAGTCTATCTACTACCTATATATATCAATATATGTATACCCTATATATAATACAAATCACACTCACATATATATAATGACACAATATATAATCTAATACAATATATATATATATATATATATATATATATATATATATATATATATATATATATATATATATATAAATATATATATATATAATACATATATATAGAGAGAAGTGACAGAGAGAATAGTGAGATAGAGTGAAAGTGGGAGAGTGTGAGAACTGGACAGGAAGGGGGGGTGTTCCAGATTTTTGGAACCAGAAATCACTCACACACACCACACAGTTACACACACACACCTATATATATACATATATGTATATACACATGTACACACACGTATATACCCCCAAATTCCTCCTACACACACACATATATATACACTACGTACACATATACTGAAAACATGGAATTATATGTATAAATCATAACAAAAATCATTTTGAATTTCGATTTGAAAAAACTGGAAAATGTCCCAATTTCTGGAAATGTGCACTGTGCACAGGTAAAATGGGATAAACCCAAATACACACACCAAACCAAGCTAAGGCTCGAACCCAAGGGTTGGTAACACTAGCCCCTAGTGTCCTCTAGTATCCTAGGTGCCTGACACGACACCACGACACAATTTGATGTGTCAAAACTCACCAAAACCCAATCGGGTAAACTGACACACACACACGAATACGCTGCGTCGTGCACGCGTGCAATTCATCCTAGGACACGACACACACGCACACATATCTCGTGCTCGTGAACGATGGTTTGCCTAGGGGTTGTGCACGTGTCCAAGTGACTGCCCTGTGTCCACGTTGCTCCAGGACAAGATACGAAGTCCGTATCAGTCGTGAAAAACACGACTGATACGCGTGTTCAGACCGCGTCGTGCACGCGTACAACTGCCTCGTGTTCGCGACACAGGACACGACACGTCTCGTGCTCGTGTCCATGTGTTCGCCACATGATGGGCTACCTCCTCGTGTCACCACAAGGTGCCCAAGTGTCGTGTCCGCGCGACACGACACACGCGAAGTTGGCCCCCGCGCGCGTGTGCGCTGACAGTGTACGACCAGTGCACGTGTCCGTGTGTTCTCGATACGACACAAATGTGTCTCAAACTCGAGGGAGGGCATGACAGAGGTTGCCCCCTCCTCTGTGTCAATTTGCACGTGTCCTCATGGCGTGTCGTGTCTGGAATTGGGGTCGAGTAGCAGGGGATTTTTCGTGTCTGTGCACAGTGTAAAAACGTGGGTTCGTGTCTGATTTAGACACGAAAAAGAATCTAAATTGTGCTCAGTCAACTAGGTATATATTCTACTAGTCTAGGGCTACAAGAAAATGTAATTAGTTTTACATTTTAACAAAATCAAATCCTTTGTGGTTTTTCATCAAACAAGGTTTAATAGCCTAGGATACGTGTCCGATACGGACACCAAACCAACCCTAAATTTTACCAAACTTGACCCACAGTTAGGGTAGACCTATATGCATGCATTTATGAAGAAAAAAACAGAATATTAGCAAGGTTTATGGGTATTTACCTATTTGTGCAATTTTCAATGGAAAATCAAAGAGAGGGGGGTGTTTGTCCTTCAACTTGGTGATGTCCAAAGCTTGTAAATTCTGGATTGCTAGCCTCCCTTAGCACCTTTGATGTTGTAGGGTCCCAATGCAAAAGACTAGAGGTGATTTGGATCAAAAATGATCAAGTTATGGAGGTTTGAAGGAAATAGAATTTTGTAGGCTTAAAATTCATGTAAATTGATCATGAATGAATATAATGGGATTATATAGAATGGTGTAGTGCTAGGGGGTGCCCTATGGCCGTCCATGGCAAGGGGGGGTGTCCTTGGCCTTCCTTCAAGGTGAAGGCAAAGACTTTGGTGCCAAAGTTGAGATATTTTGAGGGTTTTAAGCAAAATATCAATTATGTAAATATCTAGATATTTACATTACTTTAACCCTTGACTAATTATCCATCCTCAAGCTTCTAGGTTAGTAGCTAACCTCTAGATTAAGGTAAGATAGGTTAGGGACTAATCATGGTACTTAACAACAATTAAATAATATTAAAAACACATAATCTCAATAAAATCTAGTAAATTACCAAAATATCCTTTTAGGCTAAAATCACTAATTTGATGTTCTAAGCCTATGGCTAGGCTCACATGGTCATGGCAACTTCTGGGTTAAGGAATAACTAGGGTTTACACTAGGGTTATACTAGTAAAATCACAAAGTCATAAGTCATGACTTAGAAATAGTTTTAATTACACTAATAATCACCAAAAATCATATCATGACTAGAACACCATTAATAAATAATAAAAATAATAAATTTTCAAAAATACCCAAATTTCAGAAAATTGGGTGTTACAAGTCTACCCTCCTTAAAATAATTTTGTCCTCGAAATTTAGATGGTCGTACTCCTCCTAGGTCAACCTCCAACAATCAGGGTCGAAGCTACTACCTAGCACCATACAAGGTCAATAAGTAAAATATGGGTAGTAGACCTATACTGGGTCATGTCCAAAATTGGCTGGCAGTTTAGGCCATAAGGTGTCCTTAATTCAAATCGAAATCAAAAGTAACTCCATGGAATAAATCAGGATGGAGTCTCGGGTCAGGAAAATCGTACTAAGCAAATGAAGCACGCGATGGTATGCCTGAGTGGGACACTAAGGTCATGGGTGTAGAGTGTCATGTCTAGGTCATGTATGTGAAGTTAGTTTTTGAGAAAACAACTAGTCTTGTGCTCCTAATTTAAAAGTCACGGTAATGTGCCTACGATGATCATAATTTAGAGTGGGAAAGGTCTATGGCCTAAATTGAACCAAAAATCGTGATGAATAGTATTATAAGGGGCAGGTTAAGTGGGACAGTCCTGGTCATGGGTATAGACTGGGAAGATAAGGAAACAATAAATTATAGGGCTAAAAGGGTTACCATTCTATGGTCAGAGCTACTCTATCAATTCTAAGTCAAAAGGCATAACACATAAATTAATTCATTTAAGGAAAAAAATTCTTAACAAAAGAAGTTATTCAAGAATTATATTAATAGCTAAAGCTACTCCTACTCCTACTCCTACTCCTAAGTAAGAGATGAAGAAATAAACAAACAATCGACAAAAATCAAAAGAAGTACCAGGTCAAAACTTATCACTAATAAAGAAACAGGTAGGAGCAGATGGAATTGGATTTCAAGATAGATATACTGAAACAAGGTGGGAATGGAATTTAGAAGAACAGAACCTGCAAGCACATCGCCAACTGCCTGGGCATCCTCAACTGTCATGGCGTAAGCTCGCCCCTGCTGGCCTCTTCCAGCCTGTTGCTGAAACTGCATAAATCTCTGCTGCTGTGGCTGTAACGGTCCCCTCTGCTGACCTACCGGAGCCTAGGGGTGCAACTTGGGCGGGCTAAACCCGAACCCGATCGGGTAAACCCGTTAATGGGTTGGGTTACGGTTGAAGATATTCGGGTTCGGACTTGGGCTCGGGTTAAAATATTTGAACCCGATTAAAAATCGGGTTGGGCTTGGATTCATGTGTTGGGTAACCCGAAGAACCCGAAACCCGACATACATATAATTTATATATATATTGTTTCATACTACTTAAATAAAAAGTTTAAACTATAATTTTTTTTCATCCGAACTCTTCAATTCCTTGTCCTAAATCTCATTTCAGTTTTATTTTGTAATGATTGAGGCTTGATTACTATTTGATTATACATTTAATATTACTCTTGTTTAAAATTATTTCAAATATCATATTAGAGTCCGATAAACCCGATGGACCCGACCCAACCCGAGCCCAACCCGATCCTCCGGGCTTGGTCTTGGGCTTCATATGTTGAACCCGAAGTCGGGTCGGGCTTGGGCTTGGGTTAGGCTTATGATCTATCGGGTTGGGCTCGGGTTGACCTCAAACCCGACCCAACCCGCCCGAGTTGCACCCCTACCGGAGCCTTGGCTCCTGCTCCTGGTGCTGCTCCCTGTGCTACTCTGCCTATGTACTGGGAACACTCCCTCAGCTGGTGGTCCGCTGCCCGACATAGTAGGCACCAGCCCAACCTCTTCCTGCACTCTCCCCATCCATGTCCCGACTTCTTACAGTAGGGACAACTGGTAGTCTGCTGTCTCGGGGCCTGTTGCTGCTGCCTCGGCTGCTGATACTGCTGTGGCTGCCTCTGCTGATGCTGATAGTGAGGCCTCTTGGCCTGACCTCCACTACTGCCGGCTCCCTGTGTATTGCGGCCCCTCTTGAGCTTCAGCTCAAGATCATCCTCAGCTGCCATCGCTCCTGCCAGAATCTCCTCAAAAGTGGCATTCATGTCACTCTTTGTCAAGGACTTGACCTCCTTGACCAAGCCCTTCCTGAACCTCCTCGCCTTCGCTGTCTCGCTAAGGCCCTCTACAAATCTGCTCAACCGGCAAAACTCACCGGAATACTCCTCTACAGTCTGGTTCCCCTGAACCAGGTTCTCGAACTGGGTCTCCAAGGCACCGACTGCCTGATCCGGGAAAAACTTCCCCTTGAAGAGCTCCTTGAAAGCTCCCCATGTCTGTCCTGGAGTGCCTACTCTCGGGTCCGTCTGATACCAGGTACGGGCAAGATCCCGCATCTGGCTGACTGCTGCCTCTATCTGTAGTCCAGCTGGTATCTCCGCCAGTCGAAAAATCTCCTCAATGTGCTCAATCCAGTCATCAGCATAAAGAATCCCCTCTGTCCCCAAGAAGTCCCTGGGGTTTATCTTCTTGAACTCCTGAATGCCCGGAATCCTCTGCTGTCGCGGTTGTCCCAATCCTACATGTGGCTGGACAGCCAACCTCTCTACCGTCGCTCTAGCCAGCTGATGGGCCTCATCTATGCCCCTGGTAAACTCTGCTGTCTGACGCTGCTGCTGGGCCTACTGCGTCTCTAAGAAATGCTGGAAGTATGAAAACATCTGTGCAGCATCCACTAATCCAGATGGCATCGGCGGCTGGAACTGCTGCTGGTGCTGCTGAAACTGTGGCTGACGAAACTGCGGGGGAGGCATGTCTGGGGTAGCTGGGATGGTCCCCCGAATAAGTAGAGGTGCACCCCCAAATATGGCAGAAGCTCCCACATGAGCTGGAGTAAGGGGAGCTGTAGTCCCCGGGTCCTGGTGAGCTGGACGAGAGGTGGCAGACCTCTCAGTGGTGTCACCTGGACCGAGGCGCTGTGATCGTGTCTCCACCATCCTGAAGACAGATCAACAAGGAAGTCAATAACGGTACAAGGATGATAGTATCAAGGACAATATGGAATAGATTATACAAATTTGAACAAAAGTCAGTAGGTTCAAATCCATGGAAATTTCCTAATTGTGATTGAGTATCCACTCTCTCTAAGCCTATTCCTCAAATCCTATCACAGGCTGTAGTGTTACTCTAGTTCGAATACCACTACATAAACTCGACCTGCATGGGCCACCACTAAAAATATGTCACGACCCGCACCCTAGAGTAAGGGCACGAGAAGTGGGTACGTCCAGCCTACGCCGCAGTGTCGGCGATAGAACGCTGTCCTAGGTCAAACATCTAACAATATAAAAGTACCTGTACAGTATATACTCTCCGAATGGAGGTGATATAACAGAATACAATCTCAATCACATCTAGGGTAGAAGAATGAAAGACAGATAGATAGATAGATAGTAACTCAAGAGAACAGTATCATAGATAAATAAGTCCAAGTGTCTAGGATAACATAACATCCAGAATGTCAACCCAAAATACAATATAAGTCTAAGAGTCTATACATCTCAACATCTCGAAATACAACTCAGAATGTGAGACAAAATGATAATATGAAAAAAACTGACTAGCTAAACTAGCCTAGACTACTGGGACAACATCCTCAGCTGCAGGTGGATCCTGCTGAGGGTCCACAACATAAGTGTCATCTAGTCCTGCTCCATAATAGGTAGACACCAGGGCATCATCCTCATCCTCTGTAATATTTTCAACAGGTCCAGTCAGGACAGGAACGAGCACAATACATCTCACGCAGTTCATAGTATGATAGAAAATATAAAGCATGCAATAGAGTAAAATACAGGAACTGCTGAAAGAAGATACATGTAGTAAAAGAGATAACTGTAATGAAATATCTATTATAATAGAGAACTAGCAGTGACTAGTGAGTCAGAGTAAAATATAGACATGTGAATGGCATAGGAGATTCATGACTACAGCTAAGAGTGATTCATGACTACAGCTACTGGGGTAATATCCATATGACTATTTCCACTCACCCATCCCCAATCAATACACAAAGATCCGTTCAAGTTATGTTAAGATTCGTGATAAGCCCATAAATGGGTGATTCATGAGAGGCTCTGTGAACATGAGAGTACATGAGTCACAAGCGATTCGTGAATCTATGAAAGCATAGAGATACATGATGATTCGTGAAAAGCACAAACATGCTGTATCTGATGCTCCCGAGGGAGATAACATCTCATGAAAAGATCCATATAGTACCAATCCGTGATAACAATCATGTCAGCATCAAGTAAAGTAATCTAGAGCAAGAATATAAATCCTGGCAAGTATGAAACGGTCAGAGAATGTACTCGTCTGATAACTGAATGTCTGAAGAGGATGTACTGCCTGAGGAGAGGTGTATGGCTCCTAATCAGAGCAACACAAGTCACAATGTATTCTAAATAGTAAAAATGAGGTTTACTATGCATGCTACATGATTCTAGGTCAATCTGGTCAAAAGTCAACTCTAAAGTCAACTAGTCAAAGTTAGGTCAACCATAGTCAAACTAGTTAGGGTTTTGGGTCATTAGGTCAATTAGGGTTAGCCCCTAATGCCATAGCCTAGTAACTTAGGCCATAGGCTAGTTGTCATAGGTTTCCATATAACCTATATTTAGAAAGTCATATATATATAGATATCTATATATATAGATATACACAAGTCTATCTACTACCTATATATATATCAATATATGTATACCCTATATATAATACAAATCACACTCACATATATATAATGACACGATATATAATCTAATACAATATATATATATATATATATATATATATATATATATATATATATATATATATATATATATATATATATATATACAAAACATATATATAATACATATATATAGAGAGAAGTGACAGAGAGAATAGTGAGATAGAGTGAAAGTGGGAGAGTGTGAGAACTGGACAGGAAGGGGGGGTGTTCCGGATTTCTGGAACCAGAAATCACACACACACACCACACAGTTACACACACACACCTATATATATACATATATGTATATACACATGTACACACACGTATATACCCCCAAATTCCTCCTACACACACACATATATATACACTACGTACACATACACTGAAAACATGGAATTATATGTATAAATCATAACAAAAATCATTTTGAATTTCGATTTGGAAAAACTGGGAAATGTCCCAATTTCTGGAAATGTGCTCTGTGCACAGGTAAAATGGGTAAACCCAAATACACACACCAAACCGAGCTAAGGCTCGAACCCAAGGGTTGGTAGCACTAGCCCCTAGTGTCCTCTAGTGTTCTAGGTGCCTGACATGACACCACGACACAATTTGATGTGTCAAAACTCACCAAAACCCAATCGGGTAAACTGACACACACATACGAATACGCTGCGTCATGCACGCGTGCAATTCATCATAGGACACGACACACACGCACACATATCTCGTGCTCGTAAACGATGGTTCGCCTAGGGGTTGTGCACGTGTCCAAGTGACTGCCTTGTGTCCACGTTGCTCCAGGACACGATACGAAGTCCGTATCAGTCGTGAAAAACACGACTGATACGCATGTTCAAACCGCGTCGTGTACGCGTGCAACTGCCTCGTGTTCGCGACACAGGACACGACACGTCTCGTGCTCGTGTCCATGTGTTCGCCACATGATGGGCTACCTCTTCGTGTCACCACGAGGTGCCCAAGTGTCGTGTCCGTGCGACACGACACGCGCGAAGTTGGCCCCCGCGAGCGTGTACGCTGACAGTGCACGACCAGTGCACGTGTCCGTGTGTTCTCGATACGACACAAATGTGTCTCAAACTCGAGGGGGGGCATGATAGAGGTTGCCCCCTCCTCTATGTCAATTTTCACGTGTCCTCATGGCATGTCGTGTTCGGAATTGGGGTCTAGTAGCAGGGAATTTTTCGTGTCTGTGCACAGTGTAAAAACGTGGGTTCGTGTCCGATTTGGACACGAAAAAGAATCTAAATTGTGCTCAGTCAACTAGGTATATATTCTACTAGTCTAGGGCTACAAGAAAATGTAATTAGTTTTACATTTTAACAAAATCAAATCCTTTGTGGCATTTCATCAAACAAGGTTTAATAGCCTAGGATACGTGTCCGATACGGACACCAAACCAACCCTAAATTTTACCAAACTTGACCCACAGTTAGGGTAGACCTATATGCATGCATTTATGAAGAAAAAACAGAATATTAGTAAGGTTTATGGGTATTTACCTATTTGTGCAATTTCAATGGAAAATCAAAGAGAGGGGGGGTGTTTGTCCTTCAACTTGGTGATGTCCAAAGCTTGTAAATTCTGGATTGCTAGCCTCCCTTAGCACCCTTGATGTTGTAGGATCCCAATGCAAAAGACTAGAGGTGATTTGGATCAAAAATGATCAAGTTATGGAGGTTTGAAGGAAATAGAATTTTGTAGGCTTAAAATTCATGTAAATTGATCATGAATGAATATAATGGGATTATATAGAATGGTGTAGTGCTAGGGGGTGCCCTATGACCGGCCATGGCAAGGAGGGGGTGTCCTTGGCCTTCCTTTAAGGTGAAGGCAAAGACTTTGGTGCCAAAGTTGAGATATTTTGAAGGTTTTAAGCAAAATATCAATTATGTAAATATCTAGATATTTACATTACTTTAACCCTTGACTAATTATCCATCCTCAAGCTTCTAGGTTAGTAGCTAACCTCTAGATTAGGGTAAGATAGGTTAGGGACTAATCATGGTACTTAACAACAATTAAATAATATTAAAAACACATAATCTCAATAAAATCTAGTAAATTACCAAAATACCCTTTTAGGCTAAAATCACTAATTTGATGTTCTAAGCCTATGGCTAGGCTCACATGGTCATGGCAACTTCTAGGTTAAGGAATAACTAGGGTTTACACTAGGGTTATACTAGTAAAATCACAAAGGCATAAGTCATGACTTAGAAATAGTTTTAATTACACTAATAATCACCAAAAATCATATCATGACTAGAACACCATTAATAAATAATAAAAATAATAAATTTTCAAAAATACCCAAATTTCAGAAAACTGGGTGTTACATTAGCCGGCCCAAAGGAAGGTTAATACTTGGCCGAATTGCACATACTTGTGGTGATAAATGTGTGACAATTATACGATTTACATGTGAATAATAACCCGATCCAAAAATAGGCTTACTATTTGACATGACTTATTGTCAACGTTTGATCATTACACCAAGAATACCACTTGCAGTTAATATCACTGTCCAAAGATTTGATATTAATGATGTACTAGGTATCTTGAGATGAGGTTCACCATTATTTGAATTTGTTTGACTATATTTTATGCTTTGGTTATTTGTTAGAGCATGTTTGTTTTTTGTTGCTTTGTTCTCTTTACAATTAATGTTGTTAAAATATATGCCAATAAGATTTTAATTTTTATGTTTAATGAGATAAACTTTAAGGGCAAAAAGAAATGAATACAGTAGCTGCTAAGGGTCCAAATAAAAAAAACAACAATATAAAACTAAGGGTTGTTCTTTTGTGATAAGACATGACACATAAGGAATAAATGTACGAAGTACCATGCATGGCGTATAAAAAAGTACATTTCTAAATTTGATCTGTTCTGAGGTTAATTTAGATTTAGTACCAAAAAACTCATGATAGTTAGATTCTGGTGGGACTACCCACATTAATATTCTAGGCAAGGTTACCGAAAGTCAATTGATGGTGAAAGATACATCTATGTGGGTGACGGCAAATCGGTAGAAGTGGAAGCAATAGGACATTTTAGGTTATTATTAGGAACCGATTATTATTTGGATTTGATAGATACCTTTATTGTACCATCTTTTAGACGAAATTCAGTTTCAATTTTCTTATGGACAAATCTGGATATCATTGTTCATTTGAAAACAATAATTTTAGTCTATCTTTAAATACAAATATTATTGGTAATGGTTCCTTTCAGGTTTATGATAACCTATATTCACTTGAAACTATTTTATCTTACAATAAAACCTTGCAAGTGGAGTCATGTGGTACTAAACACAAAATTAACAATAAATATTTTTAGCCTCATTATGACATAAGTGATTAGGTCACATTTCTAGAAATAGAGTTGAACGACTTGTGTCTGATGAGATTTGGAGTTCATTGACTTTATAGACTTTAATGTCTATATTAATGTGTAAAGAAAATACCGACCAAAGTTCAATTGTAAGCAGCTACTTTATTGGCTATGCTGACAAATCGAGGGGTTAATAATTATACGATCCCACACAAAGAAATATTTTTCGAGACGAGAAGTGTAATAGTTTTTGAGGATATTGAGTTTGGAGGAGAAATAAAATTTGGGACATTGTCTTTGAGGAGGAATCGATTGTGATTCCTACTATCACTTTTGACGATGTGCATGATTTTGTACCTGTCATTGATCAAGAAGTGAATTCGGAACCTCAACAAGATAATGTCGAATCACCTCTACAAGTCGTTGTTGAGATACCTTGACAAGACAATGTAGCGGCACACCCATTCAAGATAAGGTAATTATTTATGAGGAACAAACTCAACAACCTCAAGAACCGGTAATATTAAGATGGTCCACCAGAGAAAGGAGAAATATAATTTCGGATAATATTTGTCATATTTCTCTAGGAACATGAGGAAGACTGTGGATACTGAAAGATGATCTAATCAACTTCCGTCAGGCCATGGAAAGTTACAGTTCTCAAAGTGGATTGATACAATAAATAAGGAGTATAAGTTCATGCAAGACAATAAAGTTTAAGAACTTGTCCCATTACCAAAAGGTATGAAATCCATTGGTTGCAAATGGACATTTAGAACCAAGAAGGATTCGAAGGGTCATGTGGAGAAGTATAAAATATGTCTTGTAACTAGTGACTTTACTCAAAATATTGGGATTGATTTTAAAGAGTTTTTCACTTCGGTATCTTTGAAAAACTCATTTAATACAATCATAGCACATGTTGCACATTTTGATCTTGAGTTACATCAAATGGATGTCAAAATGGCGTTTCTCAATGGTAACATTGACGAAACTATTTATATGGTGCAGCCAGATAACTTTGTGTTGAAAGATCCAAATAATATGGTTTACAAATTGACAAAATCTATTTATGAACTCAAGCAAGCTTCTCATCAAAGGTACTTGAAGTATTTATCTCGTTTGGTTTTGAGATGAACACTGTTGAAGATTGTGTGTATCACAAGTTCAGTGGGAGTAGGAATAATTTTCTGGTTTTGTGTATCGATTAAAATATTTAATGCAAACTAAGTGACACCTCTCGTTAAAGGAGACAAATTCGATCTCAATCAAGTGTCCTAAGGTTAGCCTTAAAATTAAGAAAATACAATAGATTTTTTCTTCATGATCAGTTGTAGGGAGTCTAATGTATGCTCAAGTATGTACGCGTCAGGATATTGCGTACATATTAGGATGTTAGGCAAATATTTAAGCAAATATGGATGGATTATTGGATAGCAGCCAAACTACTTAAGTAATTAATAGAGAACAAAAAATTATATGCTCTTTGTAGGAGATCGGATAATTCTGGAGATCATAAAGTATTCCGACTTCGATTTTGTTGGATGCCAACACAGCAGGAGATCCACATCAGGTTATGCTGACTAATGGAGGTATATTTTGAATGAGTGTCAAATATGCACTCATAATTTCTTCTACCATGAAAGCAAGGTTTATAACATGCTGTGGGGTATCTATTTAGGAAATATGGTTGCGAAATTATCACAAGGCTGTGCCTACAGTACGGTGTTAAAAGACCACATAAAATTATGATGTGATAATAAATCAGCAGTACTGTATTCCAATAACAACAAAAACTTGTATAAGTCAAAGGATATTGACATAAAGTTTCTAGTTGTGAAGGAAAGAATTCAGAATGGTTATAGTGTCCATATAGCACATTAGGACAAACTCCATGTTAGCGGATCCGCTCACAAAAGCATTATCACCAAGGGTCTTTCATGAGCATACTGCTCATATGGGTGTTAATTAAGAATATGACAATATAGTGGGAGTTTGTATTTTATGTATTTGGGTGCTATTTGGTTTTGGACACATTTATGTATTAAAGTATTTTGGATATTTATCTGATCAAATATATGGAAATTTAGTTCATTCTGTTTTCATTATGTTAAAGTATTGATCTCATTAAAGTTAAGGAGGACCAGTTGGAAATAGACATGTATTGATCACATTGCGTATAATTTCCATGCTACGCATCCATGATTGATCTATGTCGTTTAGCTATATTGGTATATGTGACCATCGATGGTTTAGTTACGCTATATGTGACGAAGGCCGCTTTGATCCTGTGTTGATATTGTTAATGAACGAGATTGTCCGGATATACTCTAAGGATTAAGATAGCAATTTATGAGCTCACTAAGGTTAACACAATTATAAGGTTACATATGTGGTCCAGTGGGAGATTGTTGAAATTATTCAATAATTAAGGGGCCACATATGTAAAATTATTTGTGTTTAGGCTATCTAAATAATTAAGCCAAATTAAAGTGGTCTATTTGGAAATTGGCTTAAGGGTATAATTGTCATGGAATTAATGTGTAGATACCGGAGATAATTCTAATTTGATGAGGGGCCAAATTAGAAATGTCAAAACATCTATATGTGTTCATTAGGGTTATGGTCCCCAACTTATACGGTCACCAAAAAAGAGGTTTTCTTCTTTTTCTCTTCTGCATCCCCATCAACAGAAAGAGAGGGACATGATTCGGATTCTTCTTTGTCATTAAGTGTCGTAGCAAGTTGAAAGATCGAACCCAATAAAGAGACGTTCGCTTCAAGATCCATCAAGTCTAGCAATGGATTCAGGTACGCTTCCGTAATTTAATTTATGTTCTTCATCTCATGAATCGACATGGTACAATAAAATTTCTAACACTATGTGGCATGAGGCACAAGACAATGGCTTTTCTAGGTGGCAAAATTATATTCACACAAGACAATGAAGTAGAAAAATCTAGAGAAAATTTGAGTTGCATCCCACTTTATTCACTCAAATGCAAAAAAAATGATAAGACAATAAAATCTATTTTTTTTTAACTTCCAAGACAACTTCTTTTCTTCTTTCTAAATTTTTTATTCATAATTAATGATGTGGAGGTAAAGACATTGTGAAGTGCATTATCTAGAACTAGACAACCAACTTCACAATGTCTTTGCCATGTCAACTTCACAATTTTTGTGACATTTGCATTAGAGAGATTTTTTTAATAAAATCTTGTTATTCCTATGTGGTAACAATTATTTTCTAAACTCACACTTGTATTAGAAATGCTCTTAATAAAGGTTACACCGACAACAAGAATGAGATAAAGGTGCAACAAAACGACCATTTAAAGAACGGTTGACGGCTTGAAAGTCCATTGATGATGCCTCGATTAAAAATTCGTGCAACATTGTTGAATGCAGTATTACGTAAACAATACCTTACATACTGCAAACCAAATGATGATGTCTCGTTTGGTTTACGATAAGAAATTAAAAAAAAATATTTGTTTTTTTTCTTTTTCTTTGAAAAATTATAATTTTTATAATTTTATTTTTTTGATATTTTAAAATGCTATGAATATAGTCCGAATACATATTTAATCAATGATATTTTAGTCAATTGGGATGAAAAATAAATTATTGGGATGGATAAGAGAAACCATTTTACTATTTTTTTAACCATTTTTTTTTATGCTCATTTTATTAAACACATAAAATAAATATATTGCCCTACTTACGTGAATTAAACAATGGAGTGAAGTAACATCTTGACAAATGTTTTAATAGTACTACTTTTACTAAAGAGATGTTTGCTTTGACAAAGTGTGGCAAATATTTTACTTACGCATTACAATGAAGTTGAGCAAAGTGAATATATATATATTTTTTTGTTTGTGCTTTGAATAAGTGGATGTTAGAAGTAAAAACTCATAAACTTTGTCATTTAATTGATTGTTGAAGTGAGTAAGAAAGTGTAACGTTTATAGTTTTTACGATTAAAAAATGTTAAAATAGGGAGGAAGTGGTCCTCCAACCAAACGTGCGAAGTAAGAATGATATTTTTCTATTTCCACGTTCTACTATGGAAATTTTTTTTTGATAAAAACTCCGATTTTCGTGGCACACTTTTTATAAAAATTGTATTCAATTATTCTAACCAAACACAAAGTAATTTCAAATATGAATTTAAGCCACATATGTACTCCAAATCCGCAAACGAAACAATCGCTAGTCAACCAAATAGCGCATGAAATTGCGTGAAATGCGTGTTTTATTCGGTATGGTCTACTTGGATTGAGGGAAAAAAAATAAGCAGAGTTAAGTGGGGTTAAGTGAGGGAGAATATAGTCAATACATATAACCTTGCTTTGATTGGAGGGAGAGTTAAGTGATGGGGAGTAGAGTCAATAGATAGGACCTTACTTGGATTGGATGGAAAGTTAAGTGTGGTGTGTTTAATAACTATTTCTTGGATTAGAGGTTATGAGTGAAATGAGGATTAATAAAAAAATACTTAAAAAATATCCTTATTACATGTATCATAAAATTAAATTTAATTAAAATTTTAATCAGAACTTGTGAAAATATCTTTACAAATAAAAAAGTTATGAAAAACATGTTAAAACAAAAAAAATTAATTTTTTCTTTTAAATTAAAATATTTTATAGAACAAATAAAAAATATATGACTTTCTAAATATAACTCTTCAATCTCCCTGGTTTACCGGCTGGAAGCGCTCCACAGAAACGAGGAGGAGATAACATTGGATGGGCCCACAGGGGTTCGGGCCAAGGTTGGGCTCAGAAAGTACCGTCCCCCTCCTCCTTCACAGGCCCACGATTCCTTTCTTCCCGCTGCGACCGACCAGGTCAGAACTCTAACCCTAACCCTAATTTCAATCTAAATTGGTCCTAAATTAGGGTTTCTGTTTTCTTGGATGCTCCTCATTCCCCATTCCGGTATCTTGGTTAGATCTACACAGCATTCTTCTAACTAGGGTTTGCTAGCTTTCTCCATTTCCACTAGATCTTTCCCCTTTCCTTTTTTTTCCTTGTCTTTTCGTAGGATTTGAGTACTGGGTGAATTCGTAACGACGGTTGGTTTGTAGCAAATTATTCAATTTTTGGTGTGTATTGTTTTTTTTGTTCAAGTGTTCGTGGATTATTCACATTGGCTACAATATCTGCAAAAAATAATAATTTTGTTGATTGTGTTGCATAATAATTTTGTTATCTCGAATGTAAGAGATTCGTGTTCCGTTGTAAATTAGCGCACTTTTGTTCTATGCTAACGCGTAATGGAGTGTGTAAATGATCATCGGCTTGGGCAGTTTCAGTAGTTACTGCAGTTTCGGACCCTCCAATTCCGATCAGAAATGGCGGAAAAGATATTGGATTTAGGTTCCGGCCGATACTTAGAACCTTGATCAGAACACCATTTTGTTTTTTGATTTAGGAAAAATTGATTCGTTTCTTTATTGTTTATAAGCAGAGCTACGGCATTTGGGGCCTGGAATTTTGTTTCTTTATTTTTGCGATGTGCTGGATGACTTTATAGATTTTATGATTAGTCTGGACTTTTAAAAAATTTCTTTGGAAAGAAAATTCTGGTTTTGTATAGAATAGAAGCTAGTTTTTTTTTTTTCTTTTTTCGCTGTATTCTTATGTTAAATTGAAGGCGATTGTCTCGACATGTTAAAAGAAGAGTGCTTTGTTTCAGTTTGTTGTATTCTTACCTTAAACGGAAGGTGACTGTGTCAACAATTAAATTTTTTTGCTTTCATAGTAGCTGAATGTTGTGCTGAGTATCCCAATATCTTAGTGTTCCTTTTTGAGTGTATAGTGCCACTTTTGAGAAACTTTAGTTTCGTTGAGTTGTTGTGTTGCATTACTTGCAATCTTTGAAGATATCATATGCTAGATACAAGTCCATTTTGATCGTGGGAAATGGTGCATTTGGTTTATTCTGGTCCTAAATTTGTTTCCATGATGGATGCAGGAATGAATATAATTGTTGTCCGACATGAACTTGTAAAAATGAACTAATTGGAGAGTCATCGATGAATTTGTAAAATGGCGGAGTATGCTGCTATGCCATCATGTACCCGGGTGCCCTGGATGCCATTGCAGATTCAGTCTAGACTGAATCTTTCTTTTCCCAGAAATGTATATGCCAAACTGTCAAAGAGGTAATGCTCTCGTTCCATCATTTTTCTCTATTACTTTTTTGTACTTGTGATCCTCGATGATATAATTATAATACGACTCTCGGGTGTACAAATGAGCATTCTCATGGCAATTTTGTCAAATACTTTTTTGAAATGGGTTCAGAGGAAAAAACATTCATGTAACAGTTACCTTTATGGTTGAGTAACAAGATAAAGCTGATTAGCTACGGAGATCTGCACATATATTTATCTTCTTTCTTATATGGACAGGGAGTACTACCTTCATGGGAAAACCTATCTTACTTCTCGGACTGTGTTACTAAAAGTCCACGAGGTTTGTCCTCCTCTTTGCACAGCTATAAGAGGAAGTCACTGCTTGAATGGAAGTTCCTTAAGGTGTTATTGCATGGGCACGCTGATTAACCCTGAGAATGTAATACCATTAAGTTGGGCTTCTTCTGTTGATGAAGTTCTTCTAGTGATCAGTGTATTCTTTGCTTACATGGCTGGAGCAATACCAAATAGCAGGACTGTTCCTATTGCCAAAATGGAAAATAGTGACCATTTCAGTACAGCTTCAACCTCGACCGCTTATGGTAGGTAAGAGTAAGTTGCCCAAAATGTTGCAAGTAAACTATACGATGAACTTTTGTTACTAAACTTTTCTAGATGTAATCATCCATATTATATATGAAACATAATGCATTTTGTCTTATTGGTAGAACATATTCCTTTGGCAGATGTTCCGAAAATGATAGAGAATCAGATTTAAATGATTGTTGGGGTGAAGTAAAACAGAAAATTCTAGATGCTTTGAGTGCCCATGAACTTGATGGTAATTTGCACCCTGGAGCTGTGGACTCCGAAATTCAAAGGGAACAATGTCCTTTAAGTATGCTTGCTCTAGCTGAAGGTCCCAGATTGCGCTTGCTCTTGGCTACATTACAGCGACTCCAAAAAGAGGCAGGCATTGTCTTTTCTACCTTTATCTAAACCAGATTAGGTTCTATTTTATGTGTGTTTAAAAGTTCCAGTCGTCAAATTGAAATTACAGCTTCTTATCAAGAAAATGCCTCCAAGCCTGCAAACATGTTGATTATGTGGATATGGTGACTGTAGATCGATAAACTTAGGTTATAATGGCAGTTGAAATTGTTGAAGTAGTGTTCACCACTTGTCATTGTAGCTATTCCATGATAGTTGCTTTTGGTCTGTGTATAACTTAAATTTTCTACTTCTATTGCATGGATATTACGAATGCAATGAGAAAAAAATTCTCGTCGTTTTATTGCCGATCTTACTATATATTCTGCATCTTATTGCAACTCTTCTTTGTTAGGAACCTAATGAAATAATCTTGAAGGGGGCTTGTTTGCATGTTACCTGAACTTTCTGGGCACAACTGGAAGTAGTCTTTGTATGAGGATAGTTATTTCATTAAGGAATATGAATCTTAGCATCTAGTAGTTTAGAAAGTGTCAGTGAAAGTTAAAGTGAGTTCATAGACGCTTTGCCAGGAGAAGTATGCCAAGTTTACATGGGGCCAAGTAGACTTGTGCCGACAGTAAAATATTCTGATGAGAAGTAAGAAGCTGAGGCTTGACATAGAACCTAGAAACTCTTGTACTTTCAAAAAGTTGGGCATTCTGTAGCTATTTAAGATTGTTTGGATGGGTAAAGTGCATTTAAACCCTCCTTAGATTTGCCTCGTTAGCAAAATAAGACCTTTTAGAAAACTTAAGCAGTCTGCACCTCCTTAGATTGCCCTCGTGAGCGGTAAAGCCCCTACCGTCTATGTTTCGTTAGAAATGACGTTAAAAAAAAAAAAAACTAAACTACCCTCCCCCCCCCCAAATCCCCTACCAGGCCCCCCCCCCACCCTTTCCCTCCGCCGGCCAGCCCCTGTAATGCCCCGCTCCGCACGGCGCATTACGCTGAAGCGTTGACTCAACGAGTCGCGTGGACCGAAAGAATGTATCGATGCAAAACGATACGATAGCTAAGTTGTTCCGAGCAACGCATCAAACTGAGTCGATGCGAAGAGTTGCCTTGTCCCTAAGAATGCATCGAGTGAATCGATGCGAAGCGCCGCGTTGCCCCGAAGGATGAATGCATTGAATCGGCTCGAAGATTCTAAGAAATCGAATCGACCAAGGCGCAAGTCCGAATCGAAGCAAGTATTGATTTTAGTTGGTTTCGTGTGCAGGTCATACTTTGACGGGAAAATATTAGAGGTCGATCTTTTGCAATATTTAGTAAGGGGTCCGCGAAATCAAATCGTCGCCTTGCGACGGACCGAGACTTGGGCACGCTAAGGCAAATCGGGCGTATGATTCAATGAAAGCACGAAGTGCTCGAATGGCTAAGTCAGGAGAGTGGCCGTGCAACAAAGTTAGGGAATCGAGCCGCATCGGCTCGGCGAAACGATGAAGGCATATCGACTCAAGGTGGGAGGATTGACTTCTTTTTTACTCCTCCATTCGATAAGTCAAATGTATCATTTGTATGCTAAAAGTTAACCTATCAACGCCACGGGCGTGGCCGATCGGAGATAAAATCATAGTGTGAGTCGAACACTAAGTTAGAACAATTGAAATGATACGTGCATCCTATGCACGAGTCGCTATGGAACATTGGATATCGCAAAGGCGAGCGCCTCGAAGCGCAAGCCGTAAGAACATGGGATAACTGAAATCGGCGAGTGCCTTAGTGCACGAACCATACCGTGCCTTTGATGCACGAGTTAGACGGCTAGAACATTGAAAGACAATAGGCGAGCGCCCTAGCGCGCAAGTCCCGAACCTTGAATGCTAAGTTATAGAACATGGGAATATGGTCGGAACGTGCCTACGTGCACGGGATAATAAAAAGATGGCTTCGTTGCGAGAGAATACAGTTGCGGTATGAATGTGGCGGAACTGTCGGATATGACATGTTGCCTCGAAAGGTGTTCGAGACCCTCGGGTCGTTCGATTGACGAGCATTGAGTTGAGGTACGATGCCATTGAATCATCGAAACGAAGTGCGAAACGAAAGAACATAGAAAGCTAAATAGAAGAAATGCGAGACGATAAGTCTGAGTCTCGGACTCAAGACTATGTTTGGTTGTTTGAAATTGATACTTGAATGATAGGGCGTTGCATGGTCGATTGGAATGGGCTCGAGATAAAATGTGATACCGCCCGTGCACGGGTGTTTCCCCCAATCGGATAGATACCGGATGCGCCCCGGAACCGATTGGCCGCGGAGGGATTCGAATAATCTTTGTAGGCGCACATCAAAACTAGATGGAAAATGCCGCAAATGATGGTATGCAGCGGGAACGTTTCGGTTGTTTTGGGATTGTAACCCAACCCGTGAAACGCCGGGCAGCCCAACCAAATAGTGAGAAAAGAAGGAGAGAAAAGAAAGGAACTCCTTTAGTCCATTCCGGCGCGGATACGCCAACGGCCCTCATATAGTTAAGGAACGATGGGTTGAAAGTGTAGGCGCGAATGCGTCCCGCATATAGATCCTACTTAGAGATGCACTTATAACATGACAAGGAAGAAATGGGGCGTATTCACCTTGCGTCAGTGCAAGGGACGCAAGGGCGAGTGCGTCGACTTGGTAAGTCGCGCCACGAATCAAACACGAGATTGCTTGCTTGCTTGTACATTCAATTCGATAATATGATGCTATGCTAACATGCTTTACGTTTTCGAAGATGCCATGAAATTGACCCTAAGGAGAACATAGCAAGATCATAAGCTAAGTTGCATGATTCAACATAAAGATTAAAATGTCGGTTTGGAAAGATGATCTTTGCTTCAGTACATGCGAGGACGAACGTACTGATCCCCCACCAGCTTCATGCAGGGTGCAGGGAATGGATTGCTCGCGGCGAAGCGTTGCTTGAACGTGTTAAGGCTTGGAATGCCGAAGCGCATTGAAGCGTGCTATCGCATTGACGCTCGGACTATGCAGCTGGATTGATGCGGCCGAGATATAGAAGGCATGATGTATGGAACGGAGAAATTCTTTGTGGGCAAGAGAGAACCTGAGTGTTGTAGCCAATCTGGCATATATTGTTAGGCTATCGAAAGCCATTGTAACCTCAGTTTCGGATATCAATAAAGAAAATTGTTTTGTATACTCTGTTTCCTTTCGTTGTTAATATCGAATCAAAAGATAACAATTTGAGAACTTGTCATCTTGCCTTGCACGAGCGCAACTTCAGGCTCGTGCGGCATCACGCCCCCTGCGAGGACGATGATTCGGGTGATTCCGGGTCGGAGCGTGACAAATTGGTATCAGAGCTCTAGGCTCAATTTCCTCTGGACGCTCGCTTCACTACAATTCGAAAAGTTGCCCACCACCACTTGATATCACTCTTGACTCTACTCGATGCCGCATTGGATGTTCCATACAATAAGTCTAATACAAATCGTATAATTTTGCCGCATGTGTTTTGGAAATTACACGATGTTTGCTAAGAAAGTCGCGAGGGGTATATTGCATTGAATGCAAACGAGCCGTAAAAATGTTAGTTGCTGCAAGCGCAACGAATTGTGAAATACGATTTGAGATATTGTGGCAATGTAACATGTTGAATGAGAAATAAAATGATGCACGATGTGCAGCGAGTTAATGTGAATATGCGTTAAAATGAAAGTGAGAAGTGATAGCCAATACCGATGTGTTAAACGGATTGTGCATTGACTTGTAAAGTCGAGAGTAATTCGTTGCACGAGGTGCGGTAAATGTCGGAAATGATCGTTGCACGATGTGCAACGCGTATTGGAAAGTAAAATTCATTGCACGTGGTGCAACGCATATCAGATTAATCGTTGCACGAAGTGCAAAGGAAATTGGAAATAAATCGTTGTACAAAGTGAAATGAAAGTGTCGAAAATAAAATCGTAGCACGATGTGCAACGCGTATCGGAAGTGAAATTTGTTGCACGGGGTGCAACGTGTGTCTAAATAAATTGTTGCACGAGATGCAACGTAAGGAAAGAATTGAAATTGTAAATCGATAGAACGAATCGTTCGGTTGCACACCAAACTTATGTTGGCAAGCAAGAATATTGACCGAATCGTGTCGGGTTTTGATAGAATCAAAGTTACGGTTGTGATCAAGCACGATCACTGTGGAAATCGTAAGTCGGAAGAGATTGTCGGTTTGTACTAAGTATAGTGCGAGGGAAATGGCTTGATTTCCGAGTGGTATATGCCATACCACGTAGGCGATGAATGACTCGATTCCGAGTTGTATATGGTATAGCACTTGTGCGATAAATTTCATCGACGCGTTGTGAGAATTGCGAAAGGTATGTCCGCAACGGACGGGAGAGTACCGAGACTCGATTGGAAATTTGTATGACGGTATGTTGATGCAAGTGTTCTTCGAAATTCGGTTGGGACGATAAGGCGAGACTCGTATCGATGAACGATACGTCGGACGGAAGTTATAGTTGGTCGGACGACCGAGACTAGCGAAACGATTCTGCCTTGACGCAATAATCGGATCGACGGGAAAGAAATACTCGAGCTTACAAATGAGTCGCACGACTTGCGATCTCGGTAGAAACGTTGGGCGAGACGAATCGAATCGTACGACTTGCGATCTCGATAGAAATGTTAGGCGATGTAAACATTGAAATTGAATCGCACGATGTGCGACTTCGGTAAGAAAGTTGGTTGACGTGAGAAATCGTGCCTAAGAAATAGTTGGTTACATTACGGCGACACTCATTTGAGTACGACTGAAAACACACAAAACTTAGAGGGCGAGATCGTATAACTCGAGGGCACGATGTTGGATAATCGGTAACTCGGTTACGCGATCAAAGTATAGCGGGACGCGGCGAATCGGAGAACGAGTAGATGTGTATGGAAAAGTTTGTTGCGAACTTGGATGTATGCGAGGCGAGTTAAGTTGACGTTGAAACGGATTCGAAGTCGACCCAATTGCTATCGAAATTGATATGAACTATCAAGATCGATACGCAAGAAAACGTAAGCGAAGTGAGAATACAAAATGGAATGCGCTTTGCGCTATCAAAATTTTGTAAGTAAGGATACGAGAATGAACGAACTTGGTTGATCGTAAATTTTGTGATTGATCAAAGACGAGACTATAAGTCATCGACGATTGCTCGATGCGTATAGCATCTCGTGTGTCGACCCGTGAATAAGATAGACTCGAACTTGATGCGAGTAGATGTTTCGTAAATTGCGGAATCATCGACGTCTGTGCATGACGTGACTCGGAGGATAGTTGCGCATCAGTTGCGCCGATAGAAATGGTTGTGTCCGAAATTGGGTATTCGCATAGAATCGTCGGAACGTGATTTGGCTCCGAAATAAGATATAGCATGGTTCGTATTAAACTGTCCTTCGTTAATGATCCACAATTATCGAGCGTAGCTTCGGGGCAGCTGACCCTAGAAGACTTGACCGCCAAATCAAATTGAATGCTGCAGACCGTAAGATGACCCATGCGATATCGCATATGGGATTGCACCGATAACAAATATAACACGGTGCATGTTGATGATAAGTCTAGGCGATTGCGAGGAACGTGCTATGCACGAGAGGGAACG
Organism: Iris pallida; assembly: GCA_029216955.1. Taxonomy (NCBI): domain Eukaryota; kingdom Viridiplantae; phylum Streptophyta; class Magnoliopsida; order Asparagales; family Iridaceae; genus Iris; species Iris pallida. The sequence goes on along the minus strand of JANAVB010007399.1, from coordinate 6,829,829 downwards.
ATAAGGGAATGGCTTACGAGTCATGTCGTTAGATTCGGATTCACCTTGCAATTGAGCTTGCGTGAATCGAAATTATGTTCGATGTTGCGAGACGGATAAGTTGGGAATTTGGCTAGTGAATTCCTACTCGTTAGGAAATTGAATGTAAGATGCGTCGTTAAGACATTTGTGTCAAGGCGATCGTTGCCTTGAGCACCATCGCCTTGATGTAAACTTTCGTGTCGGATAGATTGTGGCCCTTGTGCAATGTCAATTTAAGCTTGCGTCGAGAGAATCTAAGCACGGTGCCTTGGAAAGTAACCTAGCGGGCGTAGCCCTGAATGTTGATGCATTTGCAAGTCAACAAAGAAAATCGTATCGAGACAAGTTGCAAGCGAGACTTCGGAAATAGTTGGATGACGATATCGAACGCAAGGCGTTGCGAAGAATCGTTGCGATCGGATGCGCGATGGCTTGACGCGACGCATAGAGTTGGTAGTCCATATGAAACATACGAAATGAGAAATGCGATTTTGAATCGCATAGCGTTATGCAATAAAATTGCGAGAACAAGTGCTATGGATAAGTCCGATCGAGAGTACGAGATGGCAAGCATAGGATTGAAATTTACCTGTCAGCTTTATTCCAATTTGCTACGACTGGACTTGGTCGAAATACACATATCTTCGGGACGCCTTGAATATAGGTACGAATCCAAATCGAGTTGTATCCAAATTCAAATCGAGCTGCAGGGATGACTTGAAATGTTAGTGAAAAGCTTGCGAGATATTATGAAATCGAACAACATTGGTGGGACGAGATCGTGAAACGATCTATAAAACACTTATTCAGAGTGTTGGTTTTGGTTCGAGGACGAACCTTGTTTTGAGTGGTATATTCTGTAATGCCCCGCTCCGCACGGCGCATTACGCTGAAGCGTTGACTCAACGAGTCGCGTGGACCGAAAGAATGTATCGATGCAAAACGATACGATAGCTAAGTTGTTCCGAGCAACGCATCAAACTGAGTCGATGCGAAGAGTTGCCTTGTCCCTAAGAATGCATCGAGTGAATCGATGCGAAGCGCCGCGTTGCCCCGAAGGATGAATGCATTGAATCGGCTCGAAGATTCTAAGAAATCGAATCGACCAAGGCGCAAGTCCGAATCGAAGCAAGTATTGATTTTAGTTGGTTTCGTGTGCAGGTCATACTTTGACGGAAAAATATTAGAGGTCGATCTTTTGCAATATTTAGTAAGGGGTCCGCGAAATCAAATCGTCGCCTTGCGACGGACCGAGACTTGGGCACGCTAAGGCAAATCGGGCGTATGATTCAATGAAAGCACGAAGTGCTCGAATGGCTAAGTCAGGAGAGTGGCCGTGCAACAAAGTTAGGGAATCGAGCCGCATCGGCTCGGCGAAACGATGAAGGCATATCGACTCAAGGTGGGAGGATTGACTTCTTTTTTACTCCTCCATTCGATAAGTCAAATGTATCATTTGTATGCTAAAAGTTAACCTATCGACGCCACGGACGTGGCCGATCGGAGATAAAATCATAGTGTGAGTCGAACACTAAGTTAGAACAATTGAAATGATACGTGCATCCTATGCACGAGTCGCTATGGAACATTGGATATCGCAAAGGCGAGCGCCTCGAAGCGCAAGCCGTAAGAACATGGGATAACTGAAATCGGCGAGTGCCTTAGTGCACGAACCATACCGTGCCTTTGATGCACGAGTTAGACGGCTAGAACATTGAAAGACAATAGGCGAGCGCCCTAGCGCGCAAGCCCCGAACCTTGAATGCTAAGTTATAGAACATGGGAATATGGTCGGAACGTGCCTACGTGCACGGGATAATAAAAAGATGGCTTCGTTGCGAGAGAATACAGTTGCGGTATGAATGTGGCGGAACTGTCGGATATGACATGTTGCCTCGAAAGGTGTTCGAGACCCTCGGGTCGTTCGATTGACGAGCATTGAGTTGAGGCACGATGCCATTGAATCATCGAAACGAAGTGCGAAACGAAAGAACATAGAAAGCTAAATAGAAGAAATGCGAGACGATAAGTCTGAGTCTCGGACTCAAGACTATGTTTGGTTGTTTGAAATTGATACTTGAATGATAGGGCGTTGCATGGTCGATTGGAATGGGCTCGAGATAAAATGTGATACCGCCCGTGCATGGGTGTTTCCCCCAATCGGATAGATACCGGATGCGCCCCGGAACCGATTGGCCGCGGAGGGATTCGAATAATCTTTGTAGGCGCACATCAAAACTAGATGGGAAATGCCGCAAATGATGGTATGCAGCGGGAACGTTTCGGTTGTTTTGGGATTGTAACCCAACCCGTGAAACGCCGGGCAGCCCAACCAAATAGTGAGAAAAGAAGGAGAGAAAAGAAAGGAACTCCTTTAGTCCATTCCGGCGCGGATACGCCAATGGCCCTCATATAGTTAAGGAACGATGGGTTGAAAGTGTAGGCGCGAATGCGTCCCGCATATAGATCCTACTTAGAGATGCACTTATAACATGACAGGGAAGAAATGGGGCGTATTCACCTTGCGTCAGTGCAAGGGACGCAAGGGCGAGTGCGTCGACTTGGTAAGTCGCGCCACGAATCAAACACGAGATTGCTTGCTTGCTTGTACATTCAATTCGATAATATGATGCTATGCTAACATGTTTTACGTTTTCGAAGATGCCATGAAATTGACCCTAAGGAGAACATAGTAAGATCATAAGCTAAGTTGCATGATTCAACATAAAGATTAAAATGTCGGTTTGGAAAGATGATCTTTGCTTCAGTACATGCGAGGACGAACGTACTGATCCCCCACCAGCTTCATGCAGGGTGCAGGGAATGGATTGCTCGCGGCGAAGCGTTGCTTGAACGTGTTAAGGCTTGGAATGCCGAAGCGCATTGAAGCGTGCTATCGCATTGACGCTCGGACTATGCAGCTGGATTGATGCAGCCGAGATATAGAAGGCATGATGTATGGAACGGAGAAATCCTTTGTGGGCAAGAGAGAACCTGAGTGTTGTAGCCAATCTGGCATATATTGTTAGGCTATCGAAAGCCATTGTAACCTCAGTTTCGGATATCAATAAAGAAAATTGTTTTGTATACTCTGTTTCCTTTCGTTGTTAATATCGAATCAAAAGATAACAATTTGAGAACTTGTCATCTTGCCTTGCACGAGCGCAACTTCAGGCTCGTGCGGCATCACGCCCCCTGCGAGGACGATGATTCGGGTGATTCCGGGTCGGGGCGTGACAGCCCCCCCCCCTCGTCCCTTCGCCGGCCAGCTCCCCGCTCCTCCCTCCGCTCCGCCGGCCAGCCCCCCGACCCCCGCTCCTCCCCCTCCCCGCGTCTCCTCCCCGCCCCTTCCTCCTCCTCCTCCCCGCCCCCTCCTCCTCTCCGCGTCTCCCCTCCCCCCCCTGTGTCTCCTCCCCGCCCCCCACCGCCGGAGAGAGAGGGGGGGGGAGAGTGGGGGAGGGGTAAAATAGTCATTACAGTCCCGACTTAACACCGATTAACATAAAGGGGATCATTTGAGCATAATTGAAACAGATTGGGTTTTTCAAATCAGGGAGTCTTTAATTGCATTTTCGTGACATCTAAGGAGGGGGTTTAAATGCACTTTACCCTTGTTTGGATAGCAACTAATAGATTCCAAAGATGAGCAAGGAATCAAGGTAACTATGTGAATGAAGGCCAGTTGTTTACTTTTGGAAATGCAAAAGAGGTTCTCATAGTGGACTATCAGTTTGTTATATGACCAATCCTCTGAATGTTGATTTTATCTGTTGGTGCATGATTTAAGGAGTCGGCCATTATTGGCTGTGCAGATCACCAGTTGAACCTTTACAAGTGGTTTCAGTGGTTGGCATGCTTAATCTGGCATGATGGTACATTTTAGTTGGAGGTAGTGGATTGTTTTTGGAGAGCAGATATAATCAGATGCATTGTCCTTGGTTTTGGACTTTTGACAGATTGATGGAGACTGGGGAGTGGGAAACATACTGGACAGACAAGGAGAGCAACATATGAGAACATTGAGAGGCAAAACCGTGTTAGAGTTTCTGCAATTGAGTTAGTGGGGCCATACTTATAGACAATTTGGATCTTTGAGGATGATCAATTAGAGCATGTTTCTTTGGCAGCTCAGGTGAATAAACACATGTGTGCTTGCATGGAGGAGAGAGCTGGGAGCGTTGTAAGTTTTATTTATTTGTCGTTATATATTTGTGTGTTTTACTTTTATGGGCCACTCATGGAAATTTTGTCAATGATACACTTTTACCTCTTTTGACTCACACTTCCTGATGGTATTGGTAAGAGATAATTATTATGCTGAATTGACTCAGAACATAGATGAAGTCTGTAAATCTTTTGACTAGTTCATTTAAGCAAAATATCATCATATTTTATTCTAAAAAAGATCAGCAGATTCAAAGGGGACTGAGAGCTCATCATGTTGCACTGACATGATGACAACATGGTGCAGATTTTGGCCCCTAATCTGTTGGAGTGTTTGTAGTATGTATGACAATGTAAGAAGACAATGCGTTTTTGCCCATTATGGGGGAAGGAGCAATGGGTTTACTCGTTATGGAGGAAAGCGGCACTGTCTTTATATTGCTTATAGAGGTTAGGTGATATATTTACCTGTTATGGGGAAAGGAGATGATGAGTTTTCCAAATATACAGGAAGAAGAAATGGGATTAGCCATTATGATTTGCTTGTCTAGCTGATAGGTGCCTGTTATGTGTGTGTGCTGGGGGTGGGGGGTTCCTGTTATACAGGAAGAAGAAATGGGATTATCCATTATGATTTGATTGTCTTGGTTTCATAACATGGAATGGCTACCTTTCAACATTACATTACAGGGTACCTAAGTTAACAGCCCCTTAGTGGAAGATTACATCATGAATTATGAAACTGGCACTGGAGATTTTCAGCAGATTCAATATTACGAGCTCAATGAATCTGGAAACAAAGAGTATGAATAAGGAGCAGGAATAATAACACTCATTTGCAGTTCAAAAATAGGATGAAAATGTTGAATGTCTACGTGGCATGTTTGTGCAAGATATTTTCTTTTTGGTACCGGAAAGAATTCTTATGTCGAAGTATTTTAAAAGATATTGGTTGGTGTCCAGCAATTTGAAGGATCATTTCCAACCTTTTACTTGTGAGACAAGGAATCAGTTGCAGTTGCCATCGGCACTACTGATTAGGACAGCGTACAATGGAAGATTTGCTAACACTTATGAGGTACTATTGCAGCACAGAAAATGAAGGAAATCACTAGATCAGGTGGCACATGTATTGATGAAAGTGGAAGTAAAGTGAGATCATCTTATGGGGAAGTGTTCTTCCTGGTGGTTGTTGGCAGCAGCTGTGATGGAGGACCAGTTTGGATTTGGGTTCGAGTTTGAGTAGGATTAAATTTGAGATTTCAAGTTAATTGGATCTATATCTGGGTGCACTTGTTTGGCGGCATCAAATATATTTGTTATGGTTAGGATTTCATTTAGTATGATTTAGTTCTATTTGTTAATTAGCATTCAAGATTTGCTAGATTTAGACCCGGTGAGTTATCCTGAAATCTTCTTATGAATGATTTGGATTAGTTAGGAATTGCATCCACATTTTCTCGCAAAATCTGGTATTCTCTCCGATGTTTGTGACATTTTTGAGTTTTCATCTACCTGACCACCCGTTAATTATTTACAGATCAACGATATCACGCAAAATCAAGAAGTTGCTAACCAGGACATCTGGCTATTGATTGCGTCAAAGATTTTAAAAGATTCTGTCCGGACAGCTTGTGTTAAATGGTTGGAAGACGAGCTCAGCCTGAAAACTGGAGACCCTAGCATGGTATTACAGAATTTCGTAATGATCTACTATTTCTTTTCTAGTTTTCTATGGTCTTTGGTTTGAAACATTCATCTTTCAATCCAGAAACTGATTGATAGAATTTCTGGGAAGTTGAAAGGAGATGATACAGTATCACAGACTATTGACAGAACTGGAAAGACTGAGCTCTTTGCAGATTTGTTGTTTTTCCATAGGTTTGGTTATGTCAGGTATTGCTATAAACTATTGCTTTCTTAATTGTTGCCTTGTTGTATCCAACTTTTACTTTTTAATAATTTGTCTTTTGGCCTATGGAATCCTTATTTCAAAAGTGCGATTCTGATTCTCTTGATATGATTTTTTTTCCTAAATATATGACTTGACATAGCCATGCCAATGGAATGGATGCTAGAGTCCTAATTAAAGGCATTAGAAAATAAATTTGATTCGAAAGGGCTATAAAAGGAGTGTTAGTTTTCAGCTTGAGTGTGACATTGATGCTTCAACCTACGCTGAGCTTCTAAGATTGAGTCAAAACTTTGTGCTAGAGTCCTTTTCCCTTTTTTTTGTGTATGAGAACGGAACTGGCAGTGTTTTTGTTTGGTTGATACCCCTGATATAATCTCCTGTTATGTTTAGAAAAAAGCCTCTTGCTTTGCAGTGTTTTTGTTTGGTTGGTATCTGATATAATCATATAAGCGATTTCTCCCCCTCTGCCTATGGTGGGTGGGTCTGCCCCTGACCACCATCTTCTTCCTCCATCTCTATACACTAATCCATCACCATCACCACCATCTTCTTCCTCCTTCCTCATCCCAATTTTTTTTTTCATTATCCTTAAACCCTAATCCGCCACCTCCTTTTTTCTTCCTCATCCCTAGCCCACCACTATCATCTTCTTCCTCCCATGACCTCCCCTCCTTGCTGCCCTTGTTACTGTTTAAGCAAAGGTCTTCATTATGTTCTTCTTGCTGCTAATGTCACATTTCTGGAGGGATGCAACCTTTCTGGCCTATTTGGATACCCTAGGTTTAGCACTCGGCCGAGGAATATGACAACCTGAACAAATCTTGGGAAATTTATTTCTCTGATTATCTATGTTAGAAATGCTAGCATATGGACTCCTTGGTTTGGAAGGCAAAAAATGACAAGTCTTGAGGTCACAGAGAAAGGCCTAAAGCCTCCATCCCAATTGTTCCTTTCTTTTGCACAACTAATTTCCCTGGTGATGCTAGCAGTGGATGGCATAAACCTAATATATCAGGTAGGCTTCCAGGGTTTTCTGCCCAAACTGAATTATGCTGATATATTTCCCCAAGTATTTGAAGCATTCCATAAGGTTATGGAAACCGCATTGTTTATATGAGAAGGTGGATTATTTTCTTAACAAGTTGGGTACTATATTTAGATCATGCTTCCCCCTCTTGCTGCTTGCATTTCTTGCCATGCCTATCAATGGGTATCATATTTTGATGCCCTTTCCTCTACTATTTAGAATATATGACCATTCTAAACTATTGGTTATGGTAATTTAGACAATAAGTATTTCGTCTGAAGGGTCAACTACTCAAAGAGAGAGTCCATCATGTACTTGTTAGATAGTGAGGTATCATGTTGTAATCATCTTTGTCCATTAGTTTGTTTATAATTTGTTCTTTTATTAAGGCATTGTCTCGACGTACTTATGATGCATAATATCATCTTACCTCTAGACTCTTTACAGTCTAGGGGAACTTGGATGGTGCTTCGTGGTTGCATGAGCTAAAACCTACCTGGCTAATGGTTGCCTAAATTTTATAGCATGACCTCTCATGGTTATAGCTACCTTGGGTAGGAAATTGGCACCTACATAAAGAGTTGACCTCAGCTCGAGAACCAGTCATAAAATTGTCAAATCCCTTGTGGAGCTTTCTTATGCTCCATACAGAGCCTATTTCGACAGAGGGCTTGGATAATGATGATGATCCACTTGACAGTCGGTTGTAAAAAAAAATTCAAATCTTTTATAGATCTTCATTATGCTCCATATAAACGACCCCAGTCTGGTGGGAGAAGATTGGATGATGATGATGATATTTATGTCCTATGATACATATTATGTAACCATAAATGGTGATTTTATTAAGGCGAAATTGCAACTAAACACCGTTAACTTTCACGTATGTGCAACTTGCTATCATGAACTCACAGATTCTGCAACTAGCTACCATAACTCACAGAATTGCAAGTTAATACCGTGAATTATCGGTTTTTTTGCAAGTAAATACCATGAACTATCACTTAGTTTGCAAATTAATACCATGAAGTATTGTCTTTGTTCATGATATTAACTTGTAAAATAAGAGAAAGTTCATGGTATTAACTTTCATTATTTACTAATTATGATTCTTGGAGATATGGTGTCCCCAATCTAAATTCTTTTCACTGTTATGCTTATCAGTGTTATAAATTTCGGTAGGCAGACTGGGCGTCTAGGTGGCTGCCCAGAATTTTTTTTTTTAAATTTTGGATTTTGATTTTCTTTAAATTTTTTGAATTTTTTTTTGGATTTTTTGATATATTTTTTTTTAAAAATCTTTTTTTTTGAATATCTTTTGAAATTTCAAATCTGAAATTTCAAAATTTAAATTTCTGAAATTTTAAATTTGAATTTTTTGAATTTTTTTTCCGCCTTGGCCGAACAGGGGCTGACTTGGCCGAATAGGCCCGCCTAGGGTCGAACAGACGCCTAGGAGGCACGAATTGGGGGTTTCTGGTGTGGCAGGCGGCCGCCTAGCCCGATATTTAGAACACTGGTGCTTATCATAATTTTTGTACATTGTGGGGTGTAAACTATTGTGTATTAGACACAAAAGTTTCACTGTGAATTGATGTATCTTCATTTTGAATTTCTGCAATGTATGTCATTTGCCTTGCAATTAAGTACTAAGAGATTCTTTTTCAAACCAGGACTGCTTCCTTTTATGATTCCAGATTTCTAATTTTGTATGGGGTCGACATTCTAGAAGACTTGGTGATTACGATGGCAGATGGAATAGCTAGCATTTATCTTGATCTTATTTCCGTCGACAGTAACATGTCTAACGAAATTAATTCCTTGGGGCTAGCTTTGTGTATGCTATCTACCAGAGCACTTCAGAGATTGCGCAATGAGGTAAAGTAACTTGCTTGCTCTCATACCAATACTCCATCTGTTGGAAATTTTATCGGCTCTTCTATTTACTGATTACTTTTGCTTGGTAATCAAGTCCTGACATCATCTTACAGTTTATCCACGTGCATTTGATCAACCATTTTCTTTAACATAACAAATGAATATCTTTTTTGGCCTTTAGATAATGGCAATTTTATAATTTGACACTCCGAATTAGTATTACAACTGTTAGTAGCAGCAGGTGAATGGCGTCATGGATGAAGGATTCCTCTAGTTGTTTGGTTAATGCAATTTTTCCTTTGTTAATCTTATAGAAAAGTGTCATAAGGTCTTCATGTTTGGTATGTAGTTTGACCAAATCAATGTTCTATGTTTTAACTACATTTTGAGCCAACATACTCCACTTGGCATGTTGAACCAAGGTTAAATTATGTGGTTTCGTTATGCGCTCCGTCCAGGACCATGAAATGATGAATCTGATTACGCGGAATTTAATCGGATTACGCTATACATAGACTACTTTCTCATAAAAACAATAAATAACACATAAAATACAGATATAATAAACACAATAGTAGTTAACACGCCGTATAGTTGATAAAAAAACTACAAATAAACGTTATTAAGAAACAAGTCAACAGTCCATAAGAATTAATAAAGATCTATAAGCTATAAGCAACAAGCCAAACCAACATATGTTATATTTATAAGAGAAACTAGGTTAAGTTATATTATAAAATGGGTCGGGTTAATGGGTATGTGTGAAACCTGACCCATTATCTGAACCAGTAACCGGTTGATCTGAATCCGCCTGCTTAATTGGTCCGTGGGCCGAGTAATCAGGCCCGTTTACTCAGCCCGCTTTCTTAAATATTCTGTAGTATTGGGCCGTTGTTGAGTACTCGGCTGAGTATTTAGTACTATGGATTTTATCAAATGTAATCTGCAGAATGGAAAACTATTGAACACAACTAGCATGTAGTACTACGGATTTTATCAAATGGAACTTGTTGAGAACTACTCAATCTTCATACCTTCGTGTCTCCCCTTGTAACTAACATTATTTGGTCCTTGTCCTGACACATGCTAACGGCAGAAAAATCAGAAAAAAGTTAACTAAGTAGTTAATGCCTTAATGGATGGTTCTATGAACTTAGTGAGTAATATGCTCCACTTTTTCTCGAAAATTTCTTGGTTCTCTTCACACGGAGCTATCTTTTGTTAAGATTGACGTCATTTGCTCGTGCATGTCAAAATCTAAGGAAGAATATTTAGTAGGAAAGTGATGAAAATGAGGTTTAATTTCTGTGATGGAGTAGATCATAAGAACGTGGTTTGTTCTCGTAGGGATCGTTTTCTTGCTAGTGTCGAAGAGGCCAAAAGGAGATATCCATATTCAGTGGTTCCTACTTCTGAGGTATTGCTTAGGAGTGTTCTGTTAAGGTTTTGTGCAAGTCTTTACAGGTCAGATATCTGAGGTTGAGTTAAAAAATTCTCTTAGTGCATCATCAACCAATAGCCTTGCCAAGATGGGACTGGAATCTAAAGAGCTAATGGACATTATCAGTTCACTTGCACTACTCGGTTGTTGAGAGGTTTTGCTAGTATGAAGCTTATATGGCTTCTACTGAAATGAGGATATCAAAGTGGTTGAGTACTGAGGCAAAAGTATTGGTTTTGGAAAGATATGGTTAAGTTGGTGCTTACTGGAGTTCCTTCTTTTGTGGTAGAAGAAGATATTAGTATAATTGTTACCATTTTGAGAAGTTTGTTTAATGTGATAACAAGAGAAGACTGGGAAGCAGTAATTTTGAGGTGGAAGTTGTGTTGGAAAGATCTAGAAATTTTGTTATTCCAGAATTTATAATGGCCAGTATTGAAGGGGAGGAGTTTATTATATTTCTTGAAAGTCAGAAGTGGGAAGTATTACTGGAGGCAGTGATGATAATGAGGGAAGGGATTTTGATAGCTTTAGTAAGGATGACAATAATGATGTTAATTTTGGTGGTGGCTATGAGGGTGGTTTTAAAGGTGGAGGTTTCAGAGGATATAAAGGGTATTATACACCTTGAAGAAGGGGCAGATATTTTTTTTGTTCAAGGAGTATTTAATGCTGAATTGAGGGAGAGAGAAGATACTACTGAAGCCAGAATTGGAGGACACTTACAGTGACCATAAAAGAAGTAACTTGGAACAACAGTGGCCATAGTCTCTGAGGTAATGCTGGAGGATCATGGAAAAGTCAAGATAAATATTTGGGACTTGACTAACTGCTTTAGAAGAAGGTAAGTTGAAAGCTAGTTTACTTTGTCTCAAGATGGTGGATATTGATGCGGAGGGTATTGGTTTGGTAGGCAAAAGAGGGACGTAGTTATTATTCCAATAAATTCGACGAAGTGGATGCTTTAATGGGTGAATAAGAATTTGAAGGGAAAGAAAGTGAAGTTACGGAGAAGTTAGAAAAGGTTGCTCAAGAAGATATTGATAAGGAGTTGGTTGTGGATCCTCCGTGTATTGGACTGCAGAGCACTCCTTTAAGTGAAGAGGGTTTAGTTTTGGATGCTATGATGTCTTAGAGATATATGCTTTGGGAGGGGAAGCTAAAGAAATTTAGTATGGTTGAGAGAAAGGATATACTAGAGACAGAGATAATGGTGTATAGGTGACAGTTGTAAATATGGAAGGATGTGACATGGAGGATGGTGAAATAGTAAAAGATAGCTTTGAAGAAAATGTTAATAATCTGTTAGTGCCTTTTGTGATTTCTGGCATAGGTGAAAGGGATGTAACAAGGAATAGATGAGTTAGCAATATGTTACATTTTCAAAATCAGCTTGGGCCTCTTGAAAGGGAATAGTTTGGAATTTGCGGAGTCCGAGGAAGTGGATGGATCATGTAAGGGGAAGTTTCTCAGAAGGAAAAAAAATGATGTAGTGTTGAGCAATGCTAGACATGCCAATAAGAAGAAGAGCTCAGGTGTTGCGTATTCAGTAAGTGAACTGGCTAGTTTTGCTGCAACAAAAGAAAATTTTGGAGACAGGAAAGAAAGTATCTTCTTCTTTGGAATCATCTTATGAAGTTTCAGGCGAGAGTAGTGCTGCCTAAGATGAAGAAATCTTCCTACAGAGCTGCTTGGGGAGTGGGTACCCAATATTAGTGATTCTTAGTGGCTTGATTTGAAGGATACAGAAGTATTTTAGTTGTAGTCTACATCTTTGTAAGACCCAGTTTTCTGAAATTGGGATTTTTTGAAAATTTATTATTTTTATTATTTATTAATGGTGATTTAGTCATGTTATGAATTTTGGTGATTTTTAGTTAGATTAAAACTATTTTCTAAGTCATGACTTATGACTTTGTGATTTACTAATGAAACCCTAGTGTAACCTTAGAGTTACTTGTCCTAGAGACTAACCATGATCATGTGAGCCTAGTCATAAGTTTAGAACATCAAAATTGTGGTTTTAGCCTAAGGGGTATTTTGGTAAATTTCTAGGAATTAAGTAGGATTAGGGAGATTTTACTATTCATGGACTTTTGATTAGTGACATGTTAGTCCCTAACCTAGTTTAGCACTAATCTAGAGGTTAGCCACTAACCTAGAAGACTAAGTAGAGGATGTTAGCTTTATGTGTAAATATCTAGTTGATAAATATCTAGATATTACTTTTTAGATATTTTAGAAAAACCTAAATATCTATCTACCTAGTCAAAGCCTTAGGGGCTAAGCTTTGCAAGGTGGAAAGGGGCCCTATAGCCTACCCCTACCCCCCCCCCCCCCCCCCCCCATGGCAGCCAACAACACCCCCATCCTATATGCACACCCCATCATTCATTTAAGCCATTTTTTACAACTTCATGAAACCTTGAGAACCCCTCCACTTCAAACACCCATAACTTGTTCATTTTAACTCCAAATCCACTCAAATCTTTTGCATTGGAATCCTAGTACCTAGAAGAGACTGTGGAAGGCTAGCCAACAAGGTCACAAGCTTTGGGGCATCATCAAGGCTAGTGGACACACCCCCCCCCCCTACATTGGGTTTTTCCATTGGTTTTGCACTAATAGGTAAATACTATCAAACCTAGTTAATATAGTGATTTCTATTCATATTTGCATGCATATAGATACTAGGGAACTGTAGGCTAAGTTTGGTAGGAAATAGGATTGGTTTGGTGTCCGTATCGGACACGTATCTGTGTTCTAAATTCAGTGTTTGGTGAAATGCCACTTAGGATTAAACTTTGTTATTATGTAAAACAAAATATATTTTCTGGTAGCCCTAGACATGTAGGACACATACCAACTTGACTGAGCACAAAATCGTATCGTGTTCGTGTCCAAATTGGACACGAACACATTGCTAAACACCACACTGTGCACTGTGTTAAACCCACTGTTTGACACTTCGTGTCGTGTCCACACGTGTCGTGGACACGATACAGGAACCTAGACACCTAGCCCTAGTCCCCCTCTACCCATAGACACGATCACGACGTGTCACGTGTCGTGTGTCATGCACACGAGACTGTGACACGCCTGCACGAGACACTGCATCGTGCCTGTGTTCTCCCTGCTGCTCGGGCTCGATTGCGACACGGACACGGCTCCTCGACACACCAAATTTGACGTGTAGCAAGGGGCCGACACTGACACGGGGCTCCCCAAATTTCAGAGCCCCACGTGTCGTGTCGGACACGCACGAGCGCGTGCACTGATCTGTGCACTGCACAGTCGGCTGTCACTTTGAGCACTGACACGCGTGTCCCGTGTCTTGCACACGAGTCGTGGACACGTGGCAGGGTGTCCTAACCCTAGCCCTAGTCTAGGTTGACACTTGGACACGACCACGTGGTCTGTGTCGTGTCGTGTCGTATGCACGAACTCGTGGAACGCGTGCACGACACTGTGGTTCGTGCGCGTGTCAGGAGTTACCCGATTGGGTTTTGTGAGTGTTTGGACACGTGAAACCGTGTCGTGGTGTCGTGTCAGGCACCTAGGACACTAGTGTATGTGTGGGGCTAGTGTTACCAACCAATAGGATCGAGCCTTAGCTCGGTTTGGTGAGTGTAAATCGAGTTACCTATTTTTCCAATACACAGTCCCTATTTTCTGTTTTTAGGATATTTTCCAGTTTTTGTAAAACGAATTTCAAACTCGATTTTGATATGAATAATCCATTGTACTAGTGTATATTAGTATGTATATATGTAGTATATATGTATATGTGAGTGTGGGTGAAATTTGAGGGAAAATGGTTGTGTATTTGGGTAGATATGTATATTTATACCTATGTATGTATATATGCTATTGTGTGTGTGTGTTTGGGCTTCCTGGTTCTAGGAACAGGAACCCCTCTCCCTTCCTGTCTTTCTCTCTCATTCACTGTCCATCTCTCTCTCTCTAAGATTCCCTCTCTCTACACTCTCATTACTTCTCTCTATATATATATTGTATATAATATATATTAGGTATATTATACATATACATTATGTATGTATATATGTTATATATATATTATAGTGTGTATATATGGTTATATATATATATATGTGGGGTATATGGGTATTTATATATAGTGGCTATATATATAGGTTTTACATTATATAGTGTATGTATATATATATATCTATATAGGTAAACCTAGAACTAGTTGACCTAAGCTACTAGCCTATGGGCTATAGCTATTAGCCTATGGCCATTAGGGCTAACCCTAATTGACCAAATACCCATGACTTAACTAGTTTACCCCTTGTTTGACCAAGTGTTGACCAAGGTCAACCTTAGGTCAAACTTGACCTAATCAACCTAGTTTGACTTGAAACTAACCTTAATGACTAAGGTTTGACTAAACCCTAACTAGATGATTAGGTTGACCATATAAATTATGAGGGTAATCCTATATAGATGAAGATATGTATGGGGTTAAGTGAGATACTTAGAGTTGAGTCATGACTTGAGTTGGAAGATGGGATTAGCTTGATTATAGGATTAGGGTTGGTATTGTACTATATGTATTTATGTGTGGTATACTTTGTATAGGTAATTGTAGTATAGTATCTTAGGTATCCTAAGACAGGTTAGCCTATGTTTGGTTGTGAGTTAGCCTTATAGAGTTTGACTGGATGTTGACTATTAGTCAAGATTAACCTAATTACCTGACTGACTAGTCTTTGTTTGACCAATACCTTAGTTGGTCTAAGTTTGACTTAGACTTGACCCAGATTGATCATGTTGACTAGTATTTGACTAGTTTGATTAGAAAGTTGACCAAGAGTTGACTTTTGACCAGATTGACCTAGAATCATGTAGTATGCATTGTATAATCTATTTTTACCATTGTGGATATGTTGTGACCTGTTTTACTCTAAATAGGACTCTGTGACACCAGTTCGGACATCTATTCATATCAGTCATACAGGGTGACAGGCGAGTACATTCTCTGATCTTTTCATGCTTGTTAGGACTTATATTCTTGCTTTAGATTACTTTACATGATGCTGTCACGTCATTATCACGGATTGGTACTATATGGATCTTGTTATGCGATGTTATCTCCCTCGGGGTGCATCAGATACAGTTGTCATGTGCTTTTCACGAACATCTTGTATTTCATGTACACCGCTTTCATGTATACTCTTGTGCAATCTTGTACTCTCATGATCACGTGAGCAAACATGATAAAAACCTCTTGTGCAAAGTAACGTAACTTGACTGGATCCTTGTGTATTGATTGGGGAGGGTGAGTAGGAAATGGTTATGTGATCAAATCCCATCTTGTACAAACTCTTGTGAAATCTTGTGAAATCTTGTATATGTCCTAAGCCCGTTTATATAACCATATCATGCTCTAAATCACAGGTTACCTACAGTTCTTACTTATCATATATATAGATATTTCCAGTTATCAAATCTCTCTCGTTTTACCTATATTCTTTACAGTTCATGTATCTTACTCTATGCATGCTTTACATTTTCCAACCTGATATGAACTGCGTGAGATGTATTGTGCTCGTTCCTGTCCTGACTGGGCCTGTTGAAAATATTACAGATGATGATGGTGACTGTCCTACCTTCTATGAGACACATGAGGGTGACCTTCAGGAGCCTGAGGAGCATCTAGCTCAGTAGAGGGTGCCTAGTCTAGTCTAGTGTTTATAGTTTTCATTTTGTATCGGACTGTTCCGATTGTTAGTTGTGACTTAGTTATATTTCAGGTCTTGTACTTATTTGTGTTGGACATCTACTTGTGTGGTGTGATAACTCTATATATATTCAGTTCTTCCTTTCATCTGATTCCATATCATGTTCTATCTTTCCTAGACTTGTGGTTGAGATATTGAGATGTTATGTTATACCTCCGTGCGGAGATGACAGGTTTATATATCTTGTTATTAGATGTTAGATGTTATAGATGACCTATACAGCGTTCTACCGTCGACACTGCGGCGTAGGCTGGACGTACCCACGTTCTCGTGCCCCTAATCAGGGTGCGGGTCGTGACACGTTTTTAGTGGTGGCCCACGCAGGTCGAGAGTCGCATTAGTGTGATGTCGTGGTAGTACAACGATTAGTTGTACTGCTGCGCGCCTGCGATAGGAATTAAGGAATAGGTTTTAGTCGAGAGTCGCATTTGTGCGATTTCGTAGTAGCACGACGACTTAGTTGTACTGCTACGAGCCTGCGATAGAATATAGGAATTAAGGTATTAGGATGAGAGTATACCCAATCACTGTTAGGATTTCATGAGAGATTCCGGGACGACCCTTGAGAATCTTATTTTGAACTTCGATATTGAAAACCCTTTTCCTCTTGTTTTAATTCACCCTCACTCCTTGATGTTTAAGGGATCTTGGACTATTTAACCTTATTCATCATTACCTCCCTTATATTTTGACCTTCTTTACTGCTAATTTAGCTTTAGTTTTGCAAGCTTATATTTTATCGAGCTTGATCACGACATATTTTATTGGGGGCTAGTACCCACTAACATATTGTCTAATCAGGGCCGGTGCATGATGGTCTGATCAACCTATTGCACTTTGGTTCGCTTTCATATATTATTCTACATGGATGGAGCCACTTGCAGGTTCTGTTCTTTCAAATCCATTCCCATCTTGTTTCATTGTATCTGTCTTGAAATCCAATTCCATATGCTCCTACCTATTTCTTATTTTTGATGAATTTGACCTGATAGTTCTTTTGATTTTATCTCTTACTTAGGAGTGGGAGTAGGAGTAGGAGTAGGAGTAGCTCTAATTGTTAATATAATCCTTTAGGAATGAATTGATGTATGTGCTATACCTTTGACTTAGAAGAGTAGCTCTAACCATAGAATGATAAACCTCTTAACCCTATTGATTCATTGTTTTCTTACCTACCTAGTCTAATACCCATAGTCACAGACTATCCTATTTAACCTATCCTTGTACTACTATTGCATCACAACTTCTGGTTTAAATTTAGGCCATTGACCATTCCCACTCTAATTATGATCATCGTAGGCACATTACCATGACTTTTAAATTAGGAGCACAAGACTAGTTGTTTTCTCAAAACCAATTTCACAGGCATGACCTAGACTTGACAACCTACACCCATGACCTTAGTATCCCACTAAGGCACACCATTTTATACTTCAATTGCTTAGTACGACTTTCCTGACACAAGACTTCATCCTAAATTACCCCATAGAGTTACTTTTGATTCCAATTTAAATTGAGGACACCCTTGACCTAAACCTGCCAGTCCAATTTATTGGACATGACCCAGTATAGGTCTACTACCCACATTTTACTTGTTGACCTTGTATGCTGCTAAGTAGTAACTCTGACTTTGATTGTTGAGGGTTTGACCCAGGAGGAGTACGACTATCTTAATTTCGAGGACGAAATTTCTCTAAGGAGGGTAGACTTGTAAGACCCAGTTTTCTGAAATTGGGATTTTTTGAAAATTTATTATTTTTATTATTTATTAATGGTGATTTAGTCATGTTATGAATTTTGGTGATTTTTAGTTAGATTAAAACTATTTTCTAAGCCATGACTTATGACTTTGTGATTTACTAATGAAACCCTAGTGTAACCTTAGAGTTACTTGTCCTAGAGACTAACCATGATCATGTGAGCCTAGTCATAAGTTTAGAACATCAAAATTGTGGTTTTAGCCTAAGGGGTATTTTGGTAAATTTCTAGGAATTAAGTAGGATTAGGGAGATTTTACTATTCATGGACTTTTGATTAGTGACATGTTAGTCCCTAACCTAGTTTAGCACTAATCTAGAGGTTAGCCACTAACCTAGAAGACTAAGTAGAGGATGTTAGCTTTATGTGTAAATATCTAGTTGATAAATATCTAGATATTACTTTTTAGATATTTTAGAAAAACCTAAATATCTATCTACCTAGTCAAAGCCTTAGGGGCTAAGCTTTGCAAGGTGGAAAGGGGCCCTATAGCCTACCCCTACCCAACCCCCCCCCCCCCCCCCCCCCATGGCAGCCAACAACACCCCCATCCTATATGCACACCCCATCATTCATTTAAGCCATTTTTTACAACTTTATGAAACCTTGAGAACCCCTCCACTTCAAACACCCATAACTTGTTCATTTTAACTCCAAATCCACTCAAATCTTTTGCATTGGAATCCTAGTACCTAGAAGAGACTGTGGAAGGCTAGCCAACAAGGTCACAAGCTTTGGGGCATCATCAAGGCTAGTGGACACCCCCCCCCCCCCCCCCCCCCCCCCACATTGGGTTTTTCCATTGGTTTTGCACTAATAGGTAAATACTATCAAACCTAGTTAATATAGTGATTTCTCTTCATATTTGCATGCATATAGATACTAGGGAACTGTAGGCTAAGTTTGGTAGGAAATAGGATTGGTTTGGTGTCCGTATCGGACACGTATCTGTGTTCTAAATTCAGTGTTTGGTGAAATGCCACTTAGGATTAAACTTTGTTATTATGTAAAACAAAATATATTTTCTGGTAGCCCTAGACATGTAGGACACATACCAACTTGACTGAGCACAAAATCGTATCGTGTTCGTGTCCAAATTGGACACGAACACACTGCTAAACACCACACTGTGCACTGTGTTAAACCCACTGTTTGACACTTCGTGTCGTGTCCACACGTGTCGTGGACACGATACAGGAACCTAGACACCTAGCCCTAGTCCCCCTCTACCCATAGACACGATCACGACGTGTCACGTGTCGTGTGTCATGCACACGAGACTGTGACACGCCTGCACGAGACACTGCATCGTGCATGTGTTCTCCCCTGCTGCTCGGGCTCGATTGCGACACGGACACGGCTCCTCGACACGCCAAATTTGACGTGTAGCAAGGGGCCGACACTGACACGGGGCTCCCCAAATTTCAGAGCCCCATGTGTCGTGTCGGACACGCACGAGCGCGTGCACTGATCTGTGCACTGCACAGTCGGCTGTCACTTTGAGCACTGACACGCGTGTCCCGTGTCTTGCACACGAGTCGTGGACACGTGGCAGGGTGTCCTAACCCTAGCCCTAGTCTAGGTTGACACTTGGACACGACCACGTGGTCTGTGTCGTGTCGTGTCGTATGCACGAACTCGTGGAACGCGTGCACGACACTGTGGTTCGTGCGCGTGTCAGGAGTTACCCGATTGGGTTTTGTGAGTGTTTGGACACGTGAAACCGTGTCGTGGTGTCGTGTCAGGCACCTAGGACACTAGTGTATGTGTGGGGCTAGTGTTACCAACCAATAGGATCGAGCCTTAGCTCGGTTTGGTGAGTGTAAATCGAGTTACCTATTTTTCCAATACACAGTCCCTATTTTCTGTTTTTAGGATATTTTCTAGTTTTTGTAAAACGAATTTCAAACTCGATTTTGATATGAATAATCCATTGTACTAGTGTATATTAGTATGTATATATGTAGTATATATGTATATGTGAGTGTGGGTGAAATTTGAGGGAAAATGGTTGTGTATTTGGGTAGATATGTATATTTATACCTATGTATGTATATATGCTATTGTGTGTGTGTGTTTGGGCTTCCTGGTTCTAGGAACAGGAACCCCTCTCCCTTCCTGTCTTTCTCTCTCATTCACTGTCCATCTCTCTCTCTCTCTAAGATTCCCTCTCTCTACACTCTCATTACTTCTCTCTCTATATATATATTGTATATAATATATATTAGGTATATTATACATATACATTATGTATGTATATATGTTATATATATTATAGTGTGTATATATGGTTATATATATATATATGTGGGGTATATGGGTATTTATATATAGTGGCTATATATATATGTTTTACATTATATAGTATATGTATATATATATATCTATATAGGTAAACCTAGAACTAGTTGACCTAAGCTACTAGCCTATGGGCTATAGCTATTAGCCTATGGCCATTAGGGCTAACCCTAATTGACCAAATACCCATGACTTAACTAGTTTACCCCTTGTTTGACCAAGTGTTGACCAAGGTCAACCTTAGGTCAAACTTGACCTAATCAACCTAGTTTGACTTGAAACTAACCTTAATGACTAAGGTTTGACTAAACCCTAACTAGATGATTAGGTTGACCATATAAATTATGAGGGTAATCCTATATAGATGAAGATATGTATGGGGTTAAGTGAGATACTTAGAGTTGAGTCATGACTTGAGTTGGAAAATGGGATTAGCTTGATTATAGGATTAGGGTTGGTATTGTACTATATGTATTTATGTGTGGTATACTTTGTATAGGTAATTGTAGTATAGTATCTTAGGTATCCTAAGACAGGTTAGCCTATGTTTGGTTGTGAGTTAGCCTTATAGAGTTTGACTGGATGTTGACCATTAGTCAAGATTAACCTAATTACCTGACTGACTAGTCTTTGTTTGACCAATACCTTAGTTGGTCTAAGTTTGACTTAGACTTGACCCAGATTGATCATGTTGACTAGTATTTGACTAGTTTGATTAGAAAGTTGACCAAGAGTTGACTTTTGACCAGATTGACCTAGAATCATGTAGTATGCATTGTATAATCTATTTTTACCATTGTGGATATGTTGTGACCTGTTTTACTCTAAATAGGACTCTGTGACACCAGTTCGGACATCTATTCATATCAGTCATACAGGGTGACAGGCGAGTACATTCTCTGATCTTTTCATGCTTGTTAGGACTTATATTCTTGTTTTAGATTACTTTACATGATGCTGTCACGTCATTATCACGGATTGGTACTATATGGATCTTGTTATGCGATGTTATCTCCCTCGGGGTGCATCAGATACAGTTGTCATGTGCTTTTCACGAACATCTTGTATTTCATGTACACCGCTTTCATGTATACTCTTGTGCAATCTTGTACTCTCATGATCACGTGAGCAAACATGATAAAAACCTCTTGTGCAAAGTAACGTAACTTGACTGGATCCTTGTGTATTGATTGGGGAGGGTGAGTAGGAAATGGTTATGTGATCAAATTCCATCTTGTACAAACTCTTGTGAAATCTTGTGAAATCTTGTATATGTCCTAAGCCCGTTTATATAACCATATCATGCTCTAAATCACAGGTTACCTACAGTTCTTACTTATCATATATATAGATATTTCCAGTTATCAAATCTCTCTCGTTTTACCTATATTCTTTACAGTTCATGTATCTTACTCAATGCATGCTTTACATTTTCCAACCTGATATGAACTGCGTGAGATGTATTGTGCTCGTTCCTGTCCTGACTGGGCCTGTTGAAAATATTACAGATGATGATGGTGACTGTCCTACCTTCTATGAGACACATGAGGGTGACCTTCAGGAGCCTGAGGAGCATCTAGCTCAGTAGAGGGTGCCTAGTCTAGTCTAGTGTTTATAGTTTTCATTTTGTATCGGACTGTTCCGATTGTTAGTTGTGACTTAGTTATATTTCAGGTCTTGTACTTATTTGTGTTGGACATCTACTTGTGTGGTGTGATAACTCTATATATATTCAGTTCTTCCTTTCATCTGATTCCATATCATGTTCTATCTTTCCTAGACTTGTGGTTGAGATATAGAGTTGAGATGTTATGTTATACCTCCGTGCGGAGATGACAGGTTTATATATCTTGTTATTAGATGTTAGATGACATTGCGGCGTAGGCTGGACGTACCCACGTTCTCGTGCCCCTAATCAGGGTGCGGGTCGTGACAATCTTTTAGCAAAAAAATGTTTGAATAGTAATGGGAGTAGTTTGTAACAATTAGCTTTTTTGCGTGGAGTCAGGAGTGGCGGAAGAATTTGTTAATTCTGTCTTTAATCTAAACATGAGAACCAAGGTTCGCACTATTGATATCGAAATCAGTTTTGGATTTCCTATGAGTATCGGTACCAGTGGTTTCAGGCTATTTCTTATCGTAGTATCGGGTTCTTTTGTAAAGCAAAAAAAAACTTATAAAAAAGTATTAAAGACTAAACAAATATTTGATACAGTTAGACAATGTTATATATTCTATCTTGCTTCGTGTTAGTTTTAAATGGAATAATATTCAAAATTGTGAATCATTCACTCGCAATGAGGCTATTGTTTATTTACTTACCTTTAGACATAGTACAACCATAACAAATAGTTTTGAACGGAATAATATCAATATTGATGAATGTTAGAGATATACAATTCGACAAATGACAATGGTTATAGTGTGTCGATAAATTTCTCGATATACTAACTTTTTTTATTTAGCACACACAAATCATTGGGTTAGACACTATTTTTCCATACTTATCTTTCCATTTAATTTCTCTCTGCTCGAATTGATTGGGAAAGTGACTCCAGCGTTGGTATCGGCCTATATCTTCTGGTATCAGTAGTGCTTGGTATCGGTTCGGGACATGCCAAAACCGATACTATACAACCAATACTGTGAACTATAGTAAGAGCTTGGTATTTTACTTAATAGTACTATATGCTTGAGTACTAATTAGATTCATCTGATTAAGGGTATCCAGATTAGGGCTTGTTTGGTAACAAGGATTTGGATTTGGAAATCCAAAATTCAAATCCAAATTCAAATCATGAATTTTCAAATCCAAATCCAAATTCAAATCCAACTCCAACCAAACATAGGATTTTGTAAACTATAATTATGATTAATAATTACGACAATAATATATTAATTAATAAAATAATGAATTATTAATTAATTATTATAATTATAATTATAGTTATGATTAATAATTAGATTATTATTATAATTATGATAATAGTTATGATTAATAAATTATTAATTAAGCTTATAATGACGATTAATAAATTATTAATTAAAATTTTAATAATATATTATTAAATTATTAGATAATAAATTATTAATTCTGATGATAATTATGATTAATATATTATTAATTAAGCTTATAATAAAATAGTAATTAATATTTATAATTAAGCTTATAATTAAGAGTAATAAATCATTAATTAAGATTATAATTAAATATTTATTTATTAATTATTAATTAAAATTATAGTTATGATTAATAAATTATTATAATTATGATTAATAAAGGTTATAATTAAATATTTAATTGATGAACCGTAAAATTATTAATTAAGACTATAATGTTGATTAATAAATTATTAATTAAAATTTTTATAATATATTAATTATTAAATTACTAAATTATAAATTATAAATTATTTGTGATTAAAATATTATTAATTAAGATTACAATAAAATAGTAATTAACAAATTATTAATTAAGATTATAATAAGACTAATAAATTATTAATTATGATTATATTGGATATTAATTAATAAATTATTACTGAAGATTATAGTTATGATTAATAAATTATTAATTAAGATTATAATTATGATTAATAAAGTTATAAATTATTAATTGAGATTATTATAAAATATTAAATAATAAAACTATTAATTAATAAATATTAATTTAAATTATAATTACGATAACTAACTATTAGTTAAATTTTTTATAAAAATAATAACTAACTATTAGTTATAAACAAATTAATTTTTAAAATAATAATAATGACTAATTTTTACTTAACTAATAGTTAATTCTTAATTAACAATAAATTAAATATTTTTTAAAATAATAATTATAAAAAATAATATATAAGAAATAACTAATTAATTAAATAACTAATTAATTATTAATTAGTATTAACGAAATATTAAATAGAAAAACAAAATTATTAAGAAAAGAACCAACTTTTTCCTTCCAAATCCAACTTTCTCTTTCTTCCAAATCCAAAATTTGGATTTGGTCATACTTTCCATATCCAAATCCGTCTCCAACCAAACATAGGATTACATGAATTTGACTTCAAATCCATAAATTCCTAAAATCCACCTCCAAATACGGTTTACCAAACGGGCCCTTAGTGTAAAAGTAGCTGACATTCTTGACAATCTTGAGAAGTGGTCACATGAAATGGAATTTTTTTAGATCCTTTTATATCTTCATCACAATATAGTTGGGCTCTTATCTGACCATTAGTATGTTGTGACATATTTTACAGTCTTGATTAGGGATTGCGGTTGCAAGAATGGACCACTTATGCTCCTTTCCAATCCGTATTACAGTTTAATTGGAATCTAGATTTAGGCGTTGTAACTCATTTTTTTCCCTGTAATGTTCTATGGTATAGCATTTGTATACATAGTTGTACATCGTCTTTTAGTTATCGAAACATTTTTTCTGTTACATGTTGAAGCCTTATTGATGTAGCATAATTATATTCTTTCTTCTTCTTTTTTTTTTTTGAGAGGGAAAGCATACTTGTCTCCTTTGTTCTCTGATCTGATACCTTGGCTTATAGGTGGCTCTGAATCAGTGGCTTCAGCAGAATTTTGCGTCGGTTGTCTCAATGTATGAGGATCAGTTCGAGTTGTTTATCCTCTGCAGTAAAAAGCTGGAGGATCCACTTGAGAGTGAGAAATCTGTTTGGTCGAAGATATTCACTCGCTGGAGATTGACAACAGCACCGTCATTTAGTTATATCCAGATCAGCCGAGTTTTCTTGCCTGTCAAAAGAACCAAGGAGTTAAGAGCTTTGACGGGATGGTAATCTCTTTCTCATCTGAAATCTTCAAGTAGATTTACATAATAAATCATCTTAGTTGTGTGAACCCTTGATTGCCGATTGTTTAGATAGATTCATAGCAGGTAGTACTGGTCCTGTTTGCCTATACCTGTGTCAGTCGAGATTGTTAGCATGTCATCTTATGAATGCCTCAGTTTCAGACAAGAAGACTAGCATAAAGCACGACTAGTAGAGTCATGCTTGCCTGGAATATATGAGGTGGTAGGGTAACTGAAAAGGGGTTCCCCAGTTCCAAGCTCCTGCTAATGCAGGCTCTGTGAAGGGCAATATACCTTATACTCCCCCTTTCCAATTTTATGGAGTGGTTTCTGACATTCTTTGACGTCACCAGCAGCTAGGTTGTACAAATGCTTCTCCAGATAATCATATTCGTTCCTGTGTCCGTATCTGACACGTATCTGAAACAGTAATGCATGCATGGCCTGCCCATGTCTAGGCTCCAAAGGTACCCAAACATGGTCAAAAGTGTGATTTTGGCATGGTCATGATCATGCCAGACATGATTGATTTGTGAGAAAATAATATTTCTTTGCGGCATATCCTTTCTAGAACCTTTTTGGAACCTATTTACTATGGAAAGCATTCATAAATATTGTTATTATCAAGATCTAGCGTTTAAAATATGTATATGGATATTCTTCTTGTGTATATATGACTGTCCATGTTGTACCTGTATCCTAAAATTTCTGAGAGTACACTATTTCGGATCCATTTCATGTTTGTAACGAGTCTGTCTTGTGTCTATGCAAGCTAGACCATCTGTCCTCCAGGAGCACCAAGACTCATGGGAAACACCCTCCACTGCATAACTGACACTCCATATTTAGCAAACTCATTTCATCCAGTTCTTCAATTGTGGATGACTGGTATTTAGAAATTTGATGCATGAAATAATAGTCCATTATCAACATGAAGCATTACCGATAAAGTTAAAGAGTTCTTTCATCATACTTATCTAGGATGTTTCATGGCTATATTCCTTGTTAGTTCCACGGAAAACCATTCTTATTTTAGTGAAACTTTAAAATTTATTTGTAAATATCTCACAGGAAAAGTAATATATTGGTCTTTGGTGTTGTTGCAGGAGGTATTACTTCAGCTTGTTTCTGGAATTCTCGGATATCACAATGCCCTTCATAAAAACAATTTTTACCAAGGTTAGCAATGCTGTATCTTTCTTTCTTGTGTATATGATTGGGAGATCTTTAGGACTTATCTTTAGTGGTATAAGGCAGTCCTTGGGATGGAGGTAACACATTCTTCTGATTTTACCACCTTCACAATTTGATTTATGTCCATTTACGAGATGCCACTTGTTGGCGTGTTTTTTGTATTTTTAACTGAATGCTGAAAGCAAATTTACTGTATGGGCAGATCCTTTTCCAGTTTATAAAGCTTAATTTTGTTGCATGGAAAACATACCTTCCTTCACAGTGTGTGCGTGTGTGATGAGGCTCCTCAGAAATCTATTGGTTTATGGTGTTGAGAATATAGTACTAGGAACGATTCATTGTTTGTATAAAAATGATTTACGATGAATTGGAATTACCTCTTTTATCTTTTGGTTATTACATTCAATCATCTTGGAAATGTTAAAAGTTAATCATGTGATAATGTATCGACGCCAACTATTAGTTTCATGGTCAGCATGCTCATGACTTTTCTCAATCTTATATAGGGAGTTAGGTCTTTGCGATTCAATACAGCAATAAATGAAGCCATCATTGTTTAGTCAGACTAGGGGTAGTAATCAAAGGAGCGTAAGATAGCAGTAGAAGGGGCCGCTAGGACAAGGAGTAGGCCTAAACGAGTAGGAATTGAAGCTGTAAAGAATAATGATATGGTTTTTGTTAGTGTTAGAGAGACACCACCCTTTACCAGTGATGTGAATGGAGGAAAAGGATTTAAGCAACCGACCCAAAAAATTGTGTTGTTGTTGTATCATAGTTTATCCAGACCTTTGGAAAGTTAGGATAGCTATCTAGCTTAATACTACACTTAAAAAGGTCAAAAGATGAGCTGTCCATTTGAAAACCTGCTATGTACCATAAAAGTTGATGAACTGAAGAGTTATTTTGCATGGTGAGGAGTGTACTTGAATACATTGATGATACATTAGTAATGCTACTATTTACTTGTACTGTTTTATCTATGTGCAATTACTATAACATATTAGCATTACATTGAGATCACAATTAGAAGTTCAGGTCTTCTGGATGTCCATTGCGTCATTGTAATCTTCGACGAATTCTATGTTACTGTTACCGTTACATGACTATATTAACTATTAGCAACAATAGTTTAAACTGATAATTGCATCCTATCAATATAATAATTTCTGTTAAATTATTATGAATATATATTCACTATGCTGATATCATACAATCTGATTATTAGATTATGGTTAATGTTAACTACTAGATAACTGCCTCTAATTTCTCATTCTGTGAGGAGTTCACTTTTAATTAATCTTGTTGGAACTTTAAAAAAAAATCTTGTTGGAACTGTACAACCTAACTGGTAAAAAAAAAGAACATATGAAGTTATTCTGACCCTTGCACCATTCTTTCCTTGGATAGAGATTCCATCATACAGACAATTGCACCTTTGCTCTCCGTTACTCAAATGATGGGATAGATAACACTTAAGTGGTTGCAAGGAGAATTTTCTTTATAACCTATTCCCAGATTTCAGTCAGCTTAGATGGAGATTTGTGGTAGTCTCACTGATATCTGTTCTACTGTAGTATGTCCTCTTTACAGTATTTGATTATAGGATCAAAAAAATCATATTCCTCTCTTGTCTGTTCTGTCAAGCCACTCCTTTGTCAATAGGTAGTGTTATCTTTAGTTACGGGAAGGTGGTAGGCTAGTAGATCGAAGGTGTAGGTATCTTTAGTTAAGAAATTATTAGCGCGCACACTTTTGAAATTGGAATCAAATCAACCTTCATTTCAGCCAGGAACTTCATATAAAGCTGAAAAAGTAGTATGTGCTTCTTTCAGCACCATATTGTGCAGGTAATGTTCTCATTTGTCCGCATTGTGGAAAGGCATCTGAGCTTCTTATTGATCTTTTTGACCATAACTGTTGCTTTCTGTTGGTTGTAATGGACATTTGTTTATTTAAAAATTGATACATCTTATCCAATAATATGTTTCCACAAAATTTCTCCCTAAACTCCCTCTCTATTAACTGTACGAGATTCTCTAATGCCAATATCTCTTAATGTTCCGTAATTCCAATAAAAATAGAAGAAATGCATGAGATATGACAATTTCTCGTGATCAATGTCTCATGTAGTTAGGGACATTACAATAGGGATCCCGATCCCATCTTAACAAGTTTGTTAATTATCTCGGCGTCAATGTATATAGATGTCATAGTTGGTGAGGTTACGTTGTGGTTGATGTTACCGCAGCTTATGGAGTAACAGATGGTTCACTCCTTTTCTTGTTCTTCATAGTTGGTGTGGAGCTCGTTTTGTCTCAAGATGACTTACTAGTCGTATCAAGAAATCCTCTCTTATTGATGTTGCTTCAAAGTTTTAGGTATGTGTTCTTATAGTTGCTAACTCATGGAGGACCCTTGGTGTTCGCTTGAGATTGGTAAGTTGTCAGGTGTGCTTATCTTAAATTTGGTAGTTCGGCATGTGTGGTAGTTTATCTCGTCACTTGTGTCATTTGACTGCTAATATAGTGTATTGTTTCCCCTTTTAATCTTGGAATGTTGGGTTCTATTAATAAGTTTTCTTATATAGGTTGGTCT
The DNA here is from genome assembly GCA_029216955.1 of Iris pallida. Taxonomy (NCBI): domain Eukaryota; kingdom Viridiplantae; phylum Streptophyta; class Magnoliopsida; order Asparagales; family Iridaceae; genus Iris; species Iris pallida. Next base: position 6,800,948 of record JANAVB010007399.1, on the reverse strand, counting down.
TTCCAAAATGGAGGAGAGCAATCTCGTACATAAATGAAAGACTTTGGCTTTTGTATTTTTTTTTCCCTATTTTTTATTTTTATGAAGCTCTCTTTCTGCAGAGATCAATATTGCACATCTTCTGGCATTGGTATAATTAACAAGCGTATCTTTAGCATTCCATATTCATAATTTCTGCTTAGTTAATTGTGTGATTGATCATTTGACTCGATTCAAGAATAATAATTGTAAAAGCCATCCATTTCCTTCTTTGTGCGGATTCACTATTAACTTAAATATGAAGTACGGTTCTACAAAATTAACTCAAATCTGTTATTAATGTTTACTAGTTGGATAAATTTCCTGAGTCATATTTGAGGATTTGAATTTAGCCGTCTTTTTCTTCCTACTCTCGCCAGATGATGTATCATCTCTCTCCTTGTATGTCTGGCTTTAGTAATAGCTAGCTTGTTCCATACTGACGGAACAACTTTTGGGATATCAAAGAAGATCAAGATCCAGATTGGAATACTCTCTTTATGCTCTTTGGAAAAGCATGTCTAATCAAGTCCACTATTAGCCTTATTTTTAGTTGCTGATATTTCTTCATTCATCCATCTAAAGAAACTGAGTACAGTTATGGTCTCTATAGTAGCCTATTTGTGATGACACACATTTATCCATCTTAAGAATTTTACACAAGTCTGTGGGGGTGTAGTCCGTTGGGTACACCGGGAGATCCCGTGGGATTAAGGTTTGAATCTCCCCTTGGCGTGGCTCGCCAGCCAGAGAAAATGAAGCCTCAAAAGAAAAAAGAATTATACATGAACTTTCAATACTGAAAGATATTAGCACTAGTTATGGTTATGGTAATAAATTATTAAACACGGACAAACATTCATCCATTAAAGAAACACTGGAAGACATTATTATTACACATATCTATTACAAGTTCTTATTTCCATAAACCTCATCGGTATAGGTTTATATAGAGGCTTAAGCCTCTTTCTTGATTATGAATCCCAGACCATCGAATAGTAGTGGTACAGTGTCCTCTACTCACTTTGGTGCAATGAATCATTACTCTTCACTTTTATGATTTTATCCCCAAAAGGAAATTTACTCCTTACATGTACATAAAGCAAAGCATTTATGTGAGGTTGGTATCATCATCGCCCACACAAACTCAGCCATAGGGGGGATCAGTCAGGAAGGAAGGGAGCGGTTTTGATTAGTCCAAGTAGGAGTTGAGCTTTCGGTTTCAACCTCATGGTGCTACTTGGGCCGGGCGGTCCGGTCCTTGCTCGGGCCCAGCCTGGTCAAATCCCGCCTAGGCCGGCTCGAGCCCGGTCAACAACCGTTACAACCCGGACCGTCCCGACCCGCCCACATTTCGGTCCGGGTTGGGTTGTGCCCCCGGACCAATAGTCCGGACCGGTCCGGTTTGGCTGCGGGTCCGGGCCGGTCAAACCCGTCAAGCCCGACAGGGTAGACCCGGCCCGGTCCAGGCGCGGTTGACCCGGTTCTGCTGGTTTTTGAATTTTTTTTTTTTATGGTTTTTAAACGTTGGGATGCCAAATGACCATTTTATTTCCATTTTACTTGTTTTTAGATCGTTGGAAGGATATTTTGGTCATTTTGCTGAAAATGACCAAAAATATCCTTATAACTCTTTTTTGTGGGTAAAATAGGTCATTTTGCATCCAAAAAACCTATAAATAGGCCATAAATCTTCAAACTTAATCACACCATAATTTCTTTCCTCTTACAATTTTTACAAACAAACTCGTGTTAAGAGACGATTTATATTATGGATAATGATCAACTATCACAGCAACCGTAAGAGCAGCAACCGCAATCTGCACCGCAATCCGTACCGCAACCTCAACACGCATCGTAAGAAGAGTTTGAATCAGATTCAGAAATTTACAATCATTTTAGCGGAGTTTACAATGAGCGTGCAAGTGTCGGTACCGAAAGAAGACACTCGACTAAAGTTCTTGTATGTTTGCATTGTAGAAAACGATTAAAATGGGACTACAGCCATGTAGGGATGGCAACTTCCCCCGAATCCGACGGGGACCCGACTTATTTTCTCCGACGGGGACGGGTTTGGGGATATAGAAACGGGGATGGGGACGGGAATGGGGATTAAACAAAATCCCCGATCGTATTCGGGGTCGGGTATGGGTATTGTACTCCCCGCCCCGGTAAATCCCCGACCCCGATTACTTATACTTATATGCGCAATACATTTCTATGAGTTCATGATCTATCTAATAGTAGATATAATTTTTATTAAATCAACATGCCTTGTAATTTTTTTTGGAATGAAATAGTTTATACTATACAAAAAAAATTATTAATGGGACGGCAGACGAGGACGAAAAAATCTGATCCCAAAAGTGTTAATGGGGCGGGGACGGGGACGGGGAGTACATTGTTAAACGGGGACGGAGATGGGGATAAAAATTTAAACCCGACCGAGGACGGGGACGGGGACGGGAATTCAAACACTACTCGGGGACGGGGATGGGGGGTATGATCCCCGACCTCGACCCGCCCCATTGCCATCCCTAAGCCATGGTATAGAAAGCTACGCAGACATTTAAAATAATATATCAACATCTAGTAATCTTGTATGAGTAATTAATCACAGTTTATGTACTAGTAATCTTGTACGAGTCTTTGTAATGTTGTATTAGTCATTAATCGTAATTTATGTACTAGTAATCTTGTATGAGTCTTTTTAAATTATGCAAATATTGTATTAGTCATTCAATTATCATGACATTACTCATTAATTTTTACTTTCTAATTTTTTTGCAAAAAATTCTTGTAATGTTGTACATCAGCTTTTACTTTCTAATTTGGGTTATTTTTATTGTTTAATGGGTCAAACATAAAGTTAAAATTGTAATTAAATTAGGCTTAATTGTAACTTAATACCCTCAACTATTACCTTTTTCAAATACATACCCTAAAATCGATTGATGCTTCCTCCCATCCTCTCCGGCAGTGCGTGACAATAAAGACGGGCGGTGGGAGGAGGGGGTGGGGGTGCGAGTGGGGGTGCGGGTGGGGACGGCCGGGGGGGGGGGGGGGGGGAGGGACGACGAGAGGAGGGTGGGGGCGGCCGTGGGAGGGACGACGAGAGGAGGGTGGGGGCGGCCGTGGGAGGGGGCAGATCGGAGGAGTGGTGGGAGGAGGGAGGCGCACGGGAGGTGGGATGGCGAGAGGAGGGTGGGGGCAGCTGAGGGTGTTGGCCGAAAGAGGGGTGACGGGGGTAGCGATGGTGGAAGGGGTGGGGAAGAGAGAGATGGAAGGGGTATTTTTGGGGAAAAAAATGTTTCAGGGTATCAAATTGGAAAAAAAAAGAAGAAGTTTAGGGTATCAAATTGAAAAACGGTGATAGTTGAGGTTATCAAGTTGCAATTAAGCCATTAAATTATAGTAAAAATATAATTATTATATATACGTTCATTGTTTTTTAAAGTTGGATCCAAAATTGAATTAGTTGTTAAATTATAAAGGATGTACTTTAAAACATATATATATATATATATATATATATATATATATATATATATATATATATATATATATATATATGAAAACTTGGTGGTGAAACTTTTGAATTCCTAAAATACCCTTGAGTATTTATAAACATGATGTTATTATGTCAAATTGCATGCCATTTATGTTTTAAGAATCAAAACAATAAAATTTGCATGCAAGTTTCCTTTTTCGATACAACTTTTCATGTTTCAATGATAAAAAAATTCTGTCATTATCATTTTCCAAAGATTATTATTCTCAATAGGAAAAAAAAAGGCATTGTAAAAAGAAATACGTACATTAATAATCACCTGGAAAAGATGAAAAGGCGACAACTGACCTTATGATATTCTAAATAAAATACGTGCAAAGTACTTACATGTAGGCTTTGGAAAAAGGTAAATTGTTTCTGGAATCGCTCCCACTGGGATTCGAACTCCTGACCACTTGGGCCGCATGCATCTCTCTTAACCACTAGGCTAGAGGTCATCTGCACCCTTTCTTCAAAATATATATATATATATATATATATATATATATATATATATATATATGGGAGCGGATCGGGAGCCCCGCCCGCGGAGCCCCGCCGAAGCCCCCGCCCCCCTTGGCCGTTGGATCGCGCGGGCTCACGCGGGCCCCGCGCGATCCGATGGTGCAGGGGGGGCGGGGCTTCGATGGGGCTCCGCGGGCGGGGCCTTTGATCCGCTCCCTATATATATATATATATATATATATATATATATATATATTAAACTATACACATGTTTAAATCATATTATATACATAAAATTGAGGATATTTATATAATTATGTAAGTTCTATTCGGTTTTCGGTTTTAGATCGAAACCAAAAGCTGAAACAAAAACAGAATAAAAAAGAAAGAAATTATTACTTTCAAAACAGAAACCGAACTCAAAATTTTCCAAACAGAAATAAATGTCTTAAACATCCTCCGCCACATGTCACCTCCATTGAATGAACCTTAACAACCAACCTTCCAAAAGTGGTTCAGGGGAGGACGCAGTGACGCAGTCGTGTAACTTCCAGTTCAATGTCTGTTGTCGACATTTGCACTAGATCTGTCGTTTCCTCACACACGTACACAGTACATATCTTCTTCTACTTTCTTTATTTATTTACGGACACTGTGAGCTAGCTAGCTCTTCTTCGAGTAGGATCAAAGAACTATATATATATGTATATGGCCTCCTCATCCTCCTTCCTCCTCCTCCTCTTCGTCGCCCTTCTGCTTTTGGTTCGTCCAACGGAGCTGCTGAGGACGCTACCTACAGCCCCGTCCGCGATGACTCGGGGTCCTCTCTCCCCAACTTCGTCGTCGTCGCCCTCCGAAGCAACGAGGTTCCAACCGAGCGTCAACACCACTTCAACCGGAGGCCAGTTTGGAGACGGCAAGCACGACGTCCCCAGCGGCCCGAACCCCGTCTCCAACCGCCGATAAGAGGCCGGTCAGGTACCACAAACTTGTGTCCGTTCCCCGTCTCTCCGTGTCCGGCTCCACTGTAATCATCTCATCAGCAATGTAGCTTGTTAGTCATTTTGACAACTTTCTGGTTATGGTCGAGTGAGTTATGGGGTCTCCTGTTCAAGAACTGCTGGTTATGGTACAGTTCGTTCGCTGCTGTGGTTAGTATGTTTGTTCACCAAAATGTGTATGTTTGATTAGCTAAGGCTCTTTTTGTTATTATCTTTGTTTTCTGATTTATGGATCGTTAGATATATTTTAGAAAAAAAAAAAAGGATAGGTAAATGTCGTTCATCACGAACTAAGCCCAGAATTAGTTGTGTAAAAGAGTGAGGATCGAGATGTACGCAACATTAATCTTTTATCTTAGTATAATGAAAAGAGCTTTGCAAAAACTGTAAGAACTTGTTTTGACAAAGTAAATAGATGCTTAAGTTAGTAATGCTCCAATGGCTGGCTGGAACTTTTGTATGTATATATACTTGCATGGCATTTGGTGGGCAGCTCTTCTTCTTCTTCTTCTTCTTCTTCTTCTTCTTCCTTTTTTATTTTTAAGCTCAGTTGGTGTCAGATCTATGATGGTTATAATTGGTGATGCACTTGAATGCGATAGGGAGGGACTGCTGAATTGATCGATGTTGACTAGTGTTGTTAATTCGGGAACCATACACAGTCACATCTAGTTGTTGCTCTTTGTACCAAACAAATTAGAGGCTACCGACTCTGTGGGATGGGGGTGGACTTCAGCCCACTCTCAATTTATTTTTTACTTTTTATTTTGTATATACTAGTATATATGTACATGCATTGCACGTATTTTAATTGCCATCTAATTAATTGTGTATGTACTTGAAAAGAACAAAAGACACTCAAAATTGTCTTTTAATTAACTTTGTGTATACTTGAAAAGAGCAAAGGACACTCAAAGAATAAACTAATGCATTGGAATACTAAAAATCAGATATTGTAAGTACCTAACTACCCCTAGTAAAATATATTATTTTTTGTATTGTAATAGATATACAAGAATATTTTTGGAATGGAAAATTTCAGGTGAAGCCTAACTTATGCCAATGATCCCTAGTCTAATGGTAGTGGTGAGGCATGCGGCAAGTGGTTAGGGATTTGAATCCAAGTTGGAGCGATTCTGGAAACTAATTACCATTTCATACATATATATATATATATATATATATATATATATATATATATATATATATATATATATATATATATATACTAGCATATGTGCAAATACCTTCCACGTATTTTAATATTCTTTTAGTTAATTTAGGAAAACTTTTTAGGAAGATCAAAGAGTAGCCTTCATAATTATTAAGTTGTCCTTGTTAAAATTAATGAACCATTTTTAATTAGTATAGATATGTAAGGATATTTTTGGAATTCAAAAGTTTCACCATCAAGTTTTCCTATTATATAGTAGAATATATATATATATATATATATATATATATATATATATATATATATATATATATATATATATGAGTCAATCCATACTTAGCCCGCCCTAATCCACTCAAGCACACTAATTTGAATTTATGGTTCCGCTCAGCCTGGGGTTGTTGTTATCGTCAAGCAGTATAAGACCAATGTTCACAACTGTGAATATAATTTTTTTTGTCATCTCGACTTGGGCGTTGTTTGGTTCCCAAAATCATGGAATTGGAAAAAGAAAGTCATTATTTTCCTATATTTGGGTGCCAAAAGAATTGAGGAGGAAAGAAAAGTGATTTCCAATGGAAAGAAAATGATTATCATTGAATCAAGGATTCACTTTTTAGTCATTTTTCCTTCCAATTTTTTTGGCGTTTCAAACATGAAAAAAAATTGATAGAAATTATAATTTTTCGAAGGAAAGAAAATATTTTATTTCCTTTATGCAAACAAAACAAGGCCCAAGTGTTTGCTATGATAGTTTTTTTTGTTTTAGGTGTTCTTTTCTCCAATTTGACAAATTTCAAGGAGAAATTTGAACCTGCGTCTTCCGTACTGCCAACCCCCAAGGGGGGATTTTCCTAGTTACATTGTCACTGTAACTAACATGGAAACAAATATATAAAAATAAAGCTGTTTGATTTGATTACTGATACAAAATCAAAAGAGGTGTCTGTCATCTCCACCCAAGTCGCCACGCACGACCCAAAGATGTCAATCCGACTATATATACAACATAAAAGTTTGGACTAAAAAGTACAAGATATTATATGTCTAGTCATCTATACCTATAATAATACAATAATACTAAGTTTACTATCAAATTCTTACAACCTTCTTACAACCCATTCATCCCCTACTAACATGGTCACACTCGATCCCATCTACAACCAATGGAAACCGGTCAGGTGATCGGTTGTAAGCACTTGGTTAGTTGGTTATAGTGGAGTTGTAATTATAGCATTTTCCATAATAATGATGTACATAATATCTACATACATAATATCTACGTGTTTTCTGTGAACATGTTGCTCGATACGCACCACGGGTGTACCATTTCTTTCACAGATAGTCTCCTCCTTTATGATCTTACTCATCCATAATCAGTCTCTATGAATATAGCTGGCATCTAATATGATTTATTTATATATAAATAGTCTAATTCAAGTGGTTAAAGTATAAGATAATTTTGTTAGTTATTTGACTTTAAATCCTAAATTTGATAACTTTTTTATAATAAATTAATATTTAATTATTTTTAAATATATTTTTTGCACGAGTATTTGCACTTGCACGTTCATATTACTAGTTATAGTAATCGGATGTTCATTATTGTCGTTGTGGAGGATATTTGAAATGTCGTTAATATGCTTCAACTAGCCTCTCTCACTATGGCTATTCAACTCATACACATGAGTCGCAAATCATACATAAACTCTAGCTGTTACTTATCATGACATGATCACTAACTCAATTACAAATTAGATAACCCCATCAAACAACCTAACATCAACCATCTAAAAAAAAGGCTTAACTTGATGCCCTCAACTATCTCGATTTTTTAAGTTTATACCTTGAATTTTTTTACTCAACAACTTGATACCATCAACTATTATACATTTTCAACTTCATACCCAAAAATAAAAATAAAAAAATCGAAAATGTCCTTGTCCTTCCAACCCCTCTCCTACCCCCTCCCTCCCAGCTCCCCCATTCCAGCCACCCCCCCTCCCCCTCTCCTCTCCCCCCTCCCCCCCCCCCCCCCCTCCTCCCACGTTGTCGCGCCCCAGGAGGGGGAGGCGGGAGGGAGGGAGCACGGAGCAGTTGGGCGAGAGGGGGGGGGGGGGGGGGGGATGTGCTTGGCGGGAGGGGAGGGAGCAGGTGGCTGGAGCCTCGGGGGGGGGGGGGGGGGGGGGGGGGGGATGGCATTGGGGAGTGGGAGGGGTTGGCAGTAGTTTTGAGTAGATGCATTATTGACTAAAAAAATTTCAGGATATCAAGTTGAAAAAAAGAAGAAGTTTAGGATATCAAATTGAAAAACGAAAATTGTTGAGGTTATCAAGTTGCAATTAGGCCCAAATTTTTTTTTTGTATTTTGTTACATGAAGAATTATTGAGAAATTTGTTCAAAAGTGTTGTTGCTAACGTATAGTATTGCAAAACTAGTATTTCTCTTTCCTCTTTAAAAACTAGATACTCAATTAAAAAAAATGAGATTTTTTTTTTATAAGATTTCTTTTTTATATATTTTTTAGACTTGGATTATAATTCTATCTTCCCACTAACCTTGATGATAGAAAACAAAATTTACACAGTTTCTTTGTGAGCACTTTCCTTGAAACACAAAGAAAAACTATTTTAATTTTAAAAAAAGGGGTAAATTATAAAGATACTTCAATACTTACTCATGGCTAGCCCAATTTTTTTTTTTTTCGTTTACAGGTCTGCCAACTGAAAATTTACTCGGGACTAGCACAAATGTTGGTATATAAGTCACTTTTATTTGTTTTTTTTTCCTTTTGTCTTCTTCCTCACTTCTCTCTTCCAGAATCCTAAAAACTCTCTCTTCCAAATCTCAACATCCAAATTCTAAACATTATTCTCAATCCATGTGCATGCCTAAATTTCATCTTCTACTAACTAAAATTTGATTTAGTATTCATTCTAGATGGATTTTTAAAGTTTTGAACCCATTTTAGGGTTTCGAACTTCAAAATTTCGTCTACAGTCGCGACGGGGACAATGATGGACCGTCAAAATGTTGACAGTCCTATCAATTGGAGGACTTTCAAAAATATTGACAGTCCTACATAAAATATTGAACATCATATTTTTTTATGATTGTCGAAAGTTTTGACAGTCCTTCCAATCGGTAGGACTATCAAAAAAATGACAGTCTTACATAAAATATTGAACAACATATGTTGTATGACTGTCAAAATTTAAATTGGTAGGACTGTCAAGAATTTTGACAGTCATAAAAGGACTTGCTGTAACAGTGCAGAAGGTTAACAGTTGTCACTTTCCATTCCCAGAATACGTATTTCTAGAATGCATGTACTGTTTAAACGTATTTATTTAATATTTATCATGTATTATTCTGTAGTTAACTTCTTTTAATTTCATGTTAATTAATTTCCTGTAATTTTATTTTTGTATTTTACTCTCTGCTTTAGCTTTGCTATGGGTTCGGCTCAGACTGGTTTAATTATGTTGGTTCATCATGAACCGAAATAAACCCCCACCTACCACCACCCCTTCCATTTAAATCACATCCCCTTTCTCTCTCTTCATTACTTCACCATTACTCTTCTTCTTCCTCATAACTCTCCCACCAACTTAGAAGAGATAGGCAAGTGCCAACTTGCTTCTTAATGGATCTCCATTTTTGTTGTTCCATTGTCTTCCTCTAAATATTCTAAGACACTTTAGTGCTTGGCATTTTCAATTTCTATGGATAAATTCTTTTAGATCTAAGTTTATAGTATTTTCGAATTTTTTTGGGTTTTGATCTATTTAACATTGTTATTTCCAAGTTTTGATGGTTCCATGTTGTAGAGAATTTCGTTCTACCCCATTTTGACCTATGGAAGTCCAAATTTGGACTTACGGTGAAGGTTTTGTGAAGCTTGGAAGCCAAGGGTTGCATGACCATCCTTCTCAGATTTTCTGAGAAGATGGTCATTTCACAGCCGCATGAGAATCTCATTTCTCAGCCGCATAGATTTATTATTTCCCAATCTCATTTCTCAGCCGCATGGATTTATTATTTCCCAATCTCATTTCACAGCCGCATGAGAATCTCATTTCTCAGCCGCATGGATTTATTATTTTTCAATCTCATTTCTCAGCCGCATGGATTTATTATTTCCCAATCTCATTTATCAGCCGCATGGATTATTTATTTCCCAATCTCATTTCTCAGCCGCATGGATTTATTATTTCCCAATCTCATTTCACAGCCGCATGAGAATCTCATTTCTCAGCCACATGGATTTATTATTTCCCAATCTCATTTCTCAGCCGCATGGATTTATTATTTCCCAATCTCATTTGGATTTATTATTTCTCAATCTCATTTCTCAGCCGCATGGAATTATTTATTTTCCAATCTCATTTCACAGCTGCATGGATTTATTATTTCTCAATCTCATTTCACAGCCGCATGAGAATCTCATTTCTCAGCCGCATGGATTTATTATTTCCCAATCTCATTTATCAGCCGCATGGATTTATTATTTTCCAATCTCATTTCACAGCCGCATGGAATTATTTATTTTCCAATCTCATTTCACAGCCGCATGGATTTATTATTTTCCAATCTCATTTCACAGCCGCATGAGAATCTCATTTCTCAGCCGCATGGATTAATTATTTCCCAATCTCATTTCTCAGCCGCATGGATTATTTATTTTCCAATCTCATTTCTCAGCCGCATGGATTAATTATTTACCAATCTTATTTTACAGCCGTATCGATTAATTATTTCCCAATTATTTTCCTCAGCTCATGAGATTATTTATTTTTCAATCATTTCCCACAGCCGCATGAATCATCCTCAGGCGCATAAGATTATCTATTTTCCGATCATTATTTATCTCCCAATTTTATTTCCCGAATTTGACATTAATTAACATTGATTGTTATCTTGATTTATTATTGATCATGCGTTCCTAGATGGAACTAAGAGACTGGCTAATCGTCTTATTGAATTAAATGGAATGAGACACGTTCATATTTGCAATCGATTGGCCAATCCCGAATATTGACATAAATACATGCAAGCTGCAATTTATTTATTTATTTTACGAAAGCAGCATGTGTACTTTATGGTCAAGGCATAATTATTCCGTGGTTAGTTTTAATTGTTGCATTACGCTATGTAAGACCTACAACCTAACCGCACGGGTATCGTTGTAGAGTTGAGCATATCGTACTTTGTACGGAAGTATTCATTCTGAAATGACCATGATCCACGGCATGGGATTTCACTTAACATAGAGGCTACTAAGTTAAATAAAATAATGATTGCATGGAGAGAATGGAGTTCCGAGTTCTTACATGACAGCCCTCTTTGGTACTATTAGCGCCCAACAGGCCGGCTGGTTCCCACAGATACTGCAATTCTGCCACACGGGCAGGGAGCGGTATCTGCTTATATTATTGTATATTGTATATTGATGACGGGCGTCCCGCTGGGACTCGTCTAATTCATGATTGGCGCAATTGATTGATTGGATAGACTAGCCTTGCTTGCCCATAGTAAGAACTGAGAAATTCTTATTGCATAATTCCAGGATAACTTGGGACTCATAGTAGTAAGCCGTAGGAGTTGGATGGCCGTTTAAGTTGATTTGTTTGTGTACTGTACCTATTCTGTTACCTAACTGAGATGATCAGAGCATCAGGACATGACGGGCTAACTTCTGTCCTTGTTTGGTTGGGAGGTTGGTTCGAAGTGTCGTGATGTTACGTGAATTCCAGTAGCAAGCAGAGATCTATTATTATATTCGCTTATTCACTAGTTTAAATCCTCATATCGTGCTTCCTTGCGGTACTTGCTATTAGAGGTCTAACCTCTCTGGTTTTGCATGGCCAGATTTAGAGCCAGTCCCCGAGGACTCAGCTTACTTCCACCTCCAAGATGGTCAATACTAGAGGAATGATTGCCGGAGGACTCGAGTGGGTTCCTTACTTCCCCGCTCATTTTGTTAATTACTTTACATTTTGTCGCTTGGCACCGACATGTTAGTCGGATAGTCTTGCACTTACTTTTACATAATTGTAATTAAGTCAGACTGCAGCTGATAACAATTGTGTATATGTTGCTATATCATCTGGCTATGTTTTGTAAAGCCAGATCTCAAGAACATTTTGACTAAGCGTTTGGGACGCCTTATTGCTTTATCTTAAATGTTCTCTGTTATTGCTTCTTGTTTGAATGATTGAGACAATAGATGTGAAGTGACCATAGCAAGACTTTCATGTAGTATGCACCCCCTTGTTTTTTAGACAGCATTGATCGTATTATACGGTATTCATCTACCCGTAATACGTAGCTGGCTGAGTCATTCCCCCGCTCTCCAGTATTCTGGTTTTGGGGCGTGACAACAATGCAACTTCTTAAATATTGTTTCACGTAATTAGAAAGATTTTTTTATTTTTTTATATATAATAATTAAGTTACATTTGTACAAAAAAATTAAATATATTTTTGAGAAAATGAAATTATCTACTCGGTTTTAAAAAAATTCAAAATTCAAATCTATTTTAGAGATAAGTCTCTTAATTTTTTTCACTTCAAAATAAACATTCATCTAGATACGGTATATAAATCTTTTTAGCGATAAGTATCTCAATTTTAAATCTATTTTAGAGATAAGTATCTCAATTTTGTTCATTTCTAAAGAAATAAACCTTCATCTGTATCGGGTCTACAAATCTATTTTAGAGATAAATCTCTCAATTTTCAATATATTTTGGAGATAATTTCTCAATTTTATTTATTTTAAAATAATCCTTCATCTATATACGGTTTATAAATAAATTTTAGAGATAAGTTCTAGCGATTTCCAGGACTGTTAAAAAATTTGACAATCCTAACCATTTTCAGGACTGTCAAAATTTTTGATAGACAGTCCTAAACCATTCTCAGGATAGTATCTATAATATAAGCACAGTGGGTTTATGGTCCGACCCATGTACTTTGGTTCAACGATGAAAAAATGACTAAAGTGTCCCTCTCTCTATAAGAGAGGAGGATGTCCCATGTTGGGTGCGGAGCAACCGGTTGTTCCAACGGCACCCCCGCCTCCAGCTCCTCTTGCACCGCCCCTCCCTCCGCCGCCTCCGCTCCATCTTCGCCCACGCCGTCGTCGCCGGCATCTTTCGCAACCCCTTCGTCGCAAGCAGCCTCCTCCACCGCCGTCGGCACCGACCCTTCCTTCGCCGCCTCCCTCTTATCCGCCATGACCCAACCCCTTCTCCTTCAACACCACCACCGCCGCCGCCACCAGGTCGCTCCACGCACACGTCATCCTCCTCGGATTTCGGTCCGACCCCTTCGTGCAGACCGTCCTGCTCACCGCCTACTACCGACGCGGCTCCGCCGACAACGCCCTGCGGGTGTTCAACGGAATGCCGCACAGGGACGTCATCTCCTGGACCGCCGCCGTCTCGGGCCTCGCCGTCCTCGGACGCCCTGCAACGGCCCTGCGCGTCTTCGCCTCCATGAGGCCCCACGCCGCCCCGAACGCCGCCACCGTGGTCTTTGCCGTGTCCGCCTCCGCCGGGCTCGGGTCCCTGGCGTTGGCCCGGTGCCTGCACGCCTACGTCGAGAAGGCCGGATTCGGAGGCCGCGTCTCCGTCCGGAACTCCCTGGGCTGGCCCGGTGCCTGCACGCCTACGTCGAGAAGGCCGGGTTCGTGTCCGTGCCATTATGGCACGAGTTATCCACTAGTCATATATGATACACAAAAATACAAGTTAAAGAATATGATACGCAACGGTCACAAAAATACAAGTTAAAGAATATGATACGCAACAATAACACAACATCATATTAGATTGACAATAACATAAATAAAAATCTAATAACATTATCACATGTCAATAAAAAAATCAAGTTATAGCAAGTTAGTGTAGTTAGTAGTTCGCAAAATCTGCTTTCAAGGACAATTTTGAAGTAGTTTTGAGGAGTTATTCGAAATTCAAGGATACATTTAATTTTACCATTATATGCTATATACATGTGTATGTGAACAAATTCACTAGTTAGAGTTTGTAAGATGCCTAAATATAAGGTTTATAACAGATCTTGTAAGCTTACAATAGATTCATTTTAGTGTACTCTGAAGTATTATAGGTTTTTCAATTGGTCTTGCAAGCTCCAGATTTTTGGAGTCTCTATGCTCCCTAACTTGTGGACTGAATATACAAAATTTTTAACAGTCCTAAATAAAATATGTTGTGTTTTGACAACATATTTTATTTAGTATTGTCAATTTTTTTGACAGTCTTTCCAATTGATATGATTGTCAAAAAAAATGTTGTACAACATATTTTTTTTAGACCATCAATTTTTTTGACAGTCCTATCAATTGGAATGGCTTGTAAAAAAAATTCTGTCCTGACAACATACAAGACAGTGAAAACTTTATAATAATGAGTCTTCCTAGTTGCGACTGTGCCGGAATTCCTTACTTCAAAATCCAAGGGTTCGAAACTTCAAAATTCGTCCAAAATTTTCAAATCCCTTCCAACCCATTTCTCCAAACCCCATTCCAATCATGGCCATAACATCAAATTTTTGGCAAAAACCATTTTGATTTGTGTGTGTGTGTTGTCAGTGCTAATAATTGATATATGAAAGTTCCGGCAGCGGGTCAAGCTCGTCAGAAGCAAGAGAAGGAGGAGCGGGAGAAAGAAGTTAGGGGTGCAACTCGGACGGGTTGGGTTGGGCTTGAGGTCAACCCGAGTCCAACATAATGAATCATAAGTCTAGCCCGAGACCAAGCCCGACCCGACCTCGGGTTCAACATATGAAGCTCAAGACCAAGTCCGGAAGACCGGGTTGGGTCGGGTTCTTCGGGTTTATCGGGCTATAATATAATATTTGAAATAATTTAAACAAAAATAATATTAAACACATAATCAAGTATCAATCAAGCCATGATCATTACAAAGTACAAACTGAAATAAGAGTTATGATAATAAGTTGAAGTGTTTGGGTAGAGAAATTTAGGATTTAAACTCTTATTTAAGAAGTATATATATATATATATATATATATATATATATATATATATATATATATATATATATATATATATATATAATGACCTCTAGCCTAGTGGTTAAGAGAGATGCATGCGGCCCGAGTGGTCAGGAGATCGATTCCCGGTGGCCCGAGTGGTCAGGAGATCGATTCCCGGTGGGAGCGTTCGCCACAATTACTTTCTTTCAAAAATAAATAAATAAATAAATAAATAAATAAATAAATAAATAAATAAATATATATATATATATATATATATATATATATATATATATATATATATATATATTATATATATATATATATATATATATATATATATATATAATTCGGGTTTCGGGTTCTTCGGATACCCCGACACATGAACCCAAGCCCAACCCGAATTTTGGTCGGGTTCAAATATTTTTACCCAAATCCGAGTCCGAACCCGAGTAACTTCAACCCTAACCTAATCCATTAACGGATTTATTCGATCGGACTAGGGTTTAACCCGCCCAATTTGCACCCCTATTGACAACCCCTAGTAAAAAATAGGGAATAAAAGTTCCTTTAAAATTTGAATTGCTCCAATTTTGGACTTGTCTTGAGTAAAGAATGAAGTGCCCTTATAATTTATCTTTACTATTTACTAGTATATATGTATGTACTTTGCACGTATTTTAATATTCTTTTAATTAACTTATGAAGACCAAATGTTAGTCTTCGTAATTACTAAGTTGTCTTTATTAAAATTAATGAACAAATTTAATTAGTATTGATATGCAAGAATATTTTTGATTTTTTTTTTTTCTTTTACCAGGAAGCCTAATTTTTGGTTTTATATAGTAAATAGATTCTCTTCGGAACAGAGAATCATATTTGAAGTTTTCCATGTCAGAAAGTCCCATGGAAATATTTTCGTATGTTCTTTTAATTACACAAGTGCCATCACCAGAATATTAGTTGGCATTCAAAAGAGGCTTAATTGCACTTTGCTACCCTCAACTATTCCGCATTTTCAACTTGATACCATAAACTTTTTTTCGTAACAAATTGGTACCTCAACTATTATTTTTTTTCAACTTGATACCTAATTTTTCAAAAATTCCGAAAATGTCCTTCCCTCTTCCTTCCCTCCACCCCCTTCCCCACTCCGGCCACCCCTCCTGCTAGCTCCGCCCCCCCCGCCCCCCACCCCCTCCCCCCCCTGCTACCTTCGGCCACCTCCTGCCCTGCCTCCCGCCCCCGCCCTCCCTCCCCAGCCCCCCTCCTCTCGTGCTGCCGCGGCCTAGGGGAGAGGCGGGGGCGGGCGGGCGGCCGGAGTGAGCAGGGGGGGGGGTGGGGGACGGGGAGGGGGGGGGAGGGGGGGGCGGAGCTAGCAGGGGGGGGGGGGGGGCGGCCGGAGCGTGCAGGGGGGAGGGTTAGGGGTAGGGGTAGGGGCATTTTAGTCCAAAATAACATCTGGGTACCAAATGTGCACAATTTGTAGACTGTGTACATGGCTCGAGTAACGTTCCATCTCTGCATTTCTTTTCTCTTTTTTTTTTTTTTTTTCTAAAAAAATTATAATTTGAAACCAAACCCTATCCACATATACTACTCTTTGCCGTTCCGTATGCGTGATTCTAATCTGTAGTCCATCACACAAATATACCTTGCGTTCCACATGGCTCGACTCGAGTAACGTTCCGTTATGCGTGATTCTAATCTGTAGTCCATCACAAAACCCTAACCCCCTTTTTTTTTTTTTTTTTTTTTTTCCTTTCTATTTTTGTCGCCACCATCTTCTACTTCCCAATCCCCCATAAGAAAAAAAAAAGGTTTTTCTTCTTCTTCTTCTTCACAAAACATGGCCTACAGATTCCGTCTTTCCCGCCATTTGCAGTCATGTAAGTTCCCTCCGTTCCTTATTTCTCTTTTCCCCATTAAAATCTCGAATATTTGGAATCACTGTTCTGTCACAATTTTTTTTCTTTCCTGGGAGTTGTTATCTATATAAACGGTTTCGTGGATCCCATTTCTTGTGCACTAGGAAGCACAGGCGCCCGAAATTTTGGTGCCGTGTCCGTGTCCGTGTCGCTCCGAACTTTAGTATTACATTCGTCAATTTTTCATGTCAAATTACGTTGGCATCTACGTTAGAAGACTGCAGATTTTTTTTTTAAGATGACATGCTCAAACCGATAGCTCTGTTTAATTTGTCCAGATCCAACATCGAGGAGAAAGGCTCCTCCGATGGTCATGTCCCCTTTGGCGTATCGGAAACCGACGGAAGCGGACAGAGCGTGGGAATCGAAGGATAATACTTGCAGGTATATCGAAAACAGCTTGCGTTTTCATCTCTTCATTTGATATTTTCTTAGTTCAATAATATCTAATAGAGTTAGTGGTAGTGACTTTAACAAGGTATTAGAGCAACTCAGATTCGAATCCCTCTGGCACGCATTAATTTCTGGCATGCATTGGTTTCAAGCGGATTAAAATAAAACACCAGCTTCGGCCCACAAAATCGCTCTCTGACATGCTGGGGCGTGTTAAATAATATTTATATCAACCCTCACCAACACTTTTAGAGTTTTGGTGCAAGTGGCACACTGTGGCAGGGACTTTAACAACTGATAGTCAACCAATGGCTATTGCAATCTACTTGACACTTGAAGTGTTTTGTCATGGAAAATGCATGTTTGCGAAACTTAAATGTTTTATCCATCAGTAAATATTTTAAACTAAAATTCTTGGAAGGATCCGTTTACACATGAATTGTTCAACTAGAGCAGAACGAGCGTGCATTTGTCTGGTATCATTTGGTTTAACACATCCATGACAGAAATATGTAAGAGAGAGAAGGTTGAATGACACTTAATACTAAGAAACATGGTTTAAGGTGTTATAACCACAGCTGGATTATCCATGTGTTAGGAATCCTAGCCAAACATAGTAAGATGTCTGTTGGAATGAAGTGGTAGTGATTACTTTCACCACAATATAGTTTCTTATGTTGTCTAATTGTTGAAGGACTAAATCTACTTTGAGGGTCCTTTTCCAAAATTTCTCAACTTTGTTTGTGTTTTTATTGTGTAAAAACAATTATTTTTTAATTTGGCTGGCAAAGTTAATCCTTAAAGGAAGTGTACTGTGTACAGTGTCTTCGTTTCCCAAAATGATCATCGTCCATCCAAGCCTTCTTCCATTCGTACGAGTTTATATACGAACAATAGAAATCCCCGTTTAGATTAATTGTGAAATCACTTGAGCGTTAATCTCATGGTTTAAACTAAGTATCGGGCTATCGGCCGATACTGATCCGATACGGCCGATACCGATACGGTTTGGCATGTCCCGATCCGATACCGACCGATACCCGATACTGACCGATATCGACATTGGGGGTCTCTTTTTCGATCAATTCGGCAAAGAAAATTAAACGAAAAAGACAAATTAGCAAGGGTTTAAAGCATAATAAGGTTGTAAAAGATGTAAAAGAAGAAAATCAATTTATTGTATGTAAACCAATCGGTAAGGGCGACTACTATTTCATTCATTTTCAAAACTACTAAGAAATAGCACTGAAAATACTTAAAATTATGCCTAAATGTATAAAATATATGTTTTTAAATGTAAATAATTTATTAATAACTATTTGTTTTTCGATACCAAAAAAAAATCCGATAATCTGATCCGAAACCGCCGATACTATCGATATCGCCGATACCAATACTCATAGGAATAGTCCGATACCAATTCCGATACCGATACTGTGAACCTTGGACTACTTAATCTGATTAATGGGGTGGTTGGCAGAATTTTCATGTGTAAGTGTATTTGTGATTGATTGCATAATCCAATTTAATCGGTCACCATCTTTGGATCAAACCTCTTAAGATAACATTGGAAAACCCTATAAATTAATTGGAAAAGTTTCACGGTGGCTATTAGCTTGATGTTAACCCTTTATATTGGTACCAAGTTCCTACCCATGATAGCTATGAGAAAGAGATAGCCTTGCCATAAAACCTAGAAGGTCAATTAACGGGTTGGTGGACCTACCTTTTTGGTCTTTTAGTTAAGCTCACGAAACTAAGGGACACCTTTCAAGTTCTCCTAGACTAGGAAAGAGGTAAGTAGTTATGACAGATTTTCATTCATTTAAATCCTAATTCCTTCATGTTATTTATAGGGTTTTTAGATTAGTTTCTCAAGGTGTCCTTTTTCTCGTCCTTTGTTCCATATTATACTAGGGGAGAGCTTAACCACTCAACATAGGTTGATGGTCTTAGATATTAGCATTATGAAATGAAAAGGAAATACTAGGTTGGAGAAGAGACCAAGAACCAAATGGTAGAACTTGAAAGAAGAGTACTTATTAACTTAATAAACTTTAAGGATATAATGATAAATGAAGGAAGATGAGACAGATAAGCTCTTATATGGTACAATATGATAAGTTGTATCAAGAAAGTAGTGGGAGAGATTCTAGGAGTGTGAAAACTCAAAAGATAATTGTTGGACCTCGAATTAGGTGTAGGCCTAGACTTAGGTGGAATGAGAAAGTTCAAAGAGGACAAGATAAGAAAAATCGACTTAGGTGGTTTGGATATGTGCAATGAAGACCAATAAATGCTCCCGTATGGAGGAGCGATGAATTAGTAGTTAATGGAGCCACTAGGATTAGATGTAGGCCTAGACTAACATGGTGGATGTGTTAAAGAAGGATATGGATCTTGTTAGCATTAGCATTGCATAAGACATGACCCTTAGCAAAGTCGAATGGAAGAAGAGGATTTAAACAGCCAACCCCAGAAACTTGGGATATAGGCTTTGTTGTTGTTGTTGATGCTTTTCTTTTAGGATCAATCATTCATTGTGGCTTGAGGATGTTCATATAGTTGAAAGAGTGCTTCCAAAACCCTATATCTCACAGTATTCTTCATATTGCAAGGAAATATTACATGACTAATATAAGACTGGCGATTGCTTAAATGAATGGGAATGCCGCGACAAAAGAGCCACTATACTATTTAGCAAAGTAAGGGTAAGAATAAGAAATGAGAGTGACAGGATAAAGTTTGAAACTCTTCCAATAGAGGATAAAAATGAGGGTGGCATGGACATATGAATGGAGACTAATACATGCACAAGTAGCAAGTATAGGATCTTAGTTGCGAAAGCTGATAGAATTAGGGTACACCCAAAGGGATAGTGGTGAGGCAGTAAAGAAGGATATCATAATTTTACAATGGAGGTCGTTCTTTGTATGGATGAACCAAAAATAATGATTCATCTAGCCATCCCCAAAAGCTTAAATAAAGGCTTTTCTACTGTCTAAACTGGGTATAAGCTCTGATATTCTGTTTCTGATATCTTTTTTACTCTTCACGACTAAAGTACATTGTGTAAACTATCACGGAACTGCTATAATACTTGTTTCTATACTGATAAACTGTGTATAAGCTCGGTTATCTGTTTCTGAGATGTTCATGGTGCTTTATCAGATTTTAATTTTTAATTCTATATTGACTTGTTTGAATTCTGACATACGAGTAACAGTTGCAATTCAGGTGCTCATTTTCGTCAGGATTGGAAAAGGATTTGGTCAGAGATATAGAAATCTTGAACTTTAGCAAGACTGCCTTTGGGGAGCTTCAAGGTATTCCTTTGTCTTTTGGCTCCTTTCAGGAACTACAGTCACATCCTTTCCATTAGAAATTACATGCAGTAATGATTCTATTAAGAGGATGAAATCTTAAACCTTTGCTGGCATATGGCCTCGGGGTTAACTGTCACTTCGTTTCCATAAAATAACCTGTCTTGCATTTTTTTATCCACCGTTATTCTTTGTTAAGTAATCTATAATATATATACAGTTATTTAGTTAGTTCGATTTACTGCTCATTTATGGCTATAATGTTGATATGTTCATCTTTAACTTCATTGAAGCATTTGACGTCTTGTCTTTTATTTTTTGGGGAACTATATTTAAATTTGTCTCCCCCCTTTGAAGTTCTGACACTTCTTATTAACTTGGTTTATTACAACAAAGAAATGGTCTTCCACGACGATACTCTAACCAACTAATGATGAATAATGGGACAATAATCACAAAGCTAAGCCAATATTGCAACTTTGGGTACATATAATTTATTGTTGGTAACTTTTGAAAAATTGATTAGGTAGTTATTACAAGAACCTTTCTTTTATAAGTTTGTCATATATGATCTGCAACTCGAACAACCTATTAAAGAAATTATAGTTATTTAGGACCTTTTATCCTCTAGACTAGATTAAGGAGCTAACTGACATGCTCCTAAGAGGGCGTGCACATGTCTCCTACGAATCCGGTATGGAAGTCAGATTTGGGTCAGAAACTGCCGGATGGTTGGATTTGTGTAAGCTATGGGATTCGGCTCCTGTACCTAATCAAAGATGAAATTGGGCCGGGTCCAGGTCAGTAAAGGTTGGATTCGGCTCCAGGACCAAATCAGAGATGAATTCGGACCAGAATGAGAGAGAAACTTGAAGATGAAGAGGGACCTTACAGGCACCTGTCGTGTATCACATATCAATGGCGATTTCCAATGTTGACTTCGACTATCTTCAGTATACAGTTAAGAAGAAGAAGGATTGAAAAAATAGAGAGAGAGAAGAGAGAGAGAGAGAGAGAGAGAGAGAGAGAGAGAGACTCGCCTGTGGTTTACTTGCTAATTGGAGAGGAGATACATGCCATCTCTTGGGGTTCTGTGATCTTCAAGTGGTCTCTTTCACCCATGGTTGTAGATGTTGGCGACATGTCACGACACATTCAGCACAAACGACATGACTTGACAAAAATGTCTGATTTTGTCCTAGTGAAAAAATGTGGAATTGTTATTTGATTGTCTGAATCTAGTAGTAGATAAGAAGCTATTTGGAGAGCCACATAATTTATCCAATCTTTTCTAGTTGAACTGCTAAAACATATTCTGTACTACTGCATATTTCTAATATAAATGAAATTTACATCTCGACACTAAATGGAGTGACAAGATTGGATAAGGAAATCATAAAGCTACAAAGATCCATCTTGTGTCAACAAGATAAGTCCTGCCATCCACCTGGCAACCCTCCCCTCCGTCTCAATTGTTTTTTTTTTCTTCAAATCATGCGTAAGGCTGATCATCAATGCCATCCACTAGGCGTTGTTTTTACTGCCAACACCGTACTCACAAGTTTGGCATTCAAGAATAAATCTACGAGGTCCAAAAGTTTGAAAATTCGATCAATGTTTGGATAAAGAAGATATGCAAATATAGATAGCCATATTTTCTAAAAACTTAGAAAGAGGGATATGAATTATACGAATTGAAAATTTTATCAAAATATTTTCTAAGAAATTGTATGATAGAAGTAAAAAAAGAAACTTTCCTATGTACTTTTGAGTGTAACTTCCTTTTGTACTTTTGATATCAGTTTAGTCCCACATAGAAACCAGTATGCACAGTTATCAATTCTGTCATACAACTTTTGACTTAACTATGACTGCTGGTTTACTCAACATTGGCTGCCTCCAGAGGATAAGGGTGAACAGCTGCTGTAAAAGGAGATGAAGAGGGTTGTCTTTACTTGCCTGGACAAAGTCCTCTTATTGATCATGAAGGCCCAGACCATAGTCCATATTAATTTGGACTTTCCTTTTGGTGCTGATTCTGAAAGTTTGGGATAAAGGCTTTGCTGTTTGTTGTTGTTGAGGTCCTTTGGATGATCATGGAGGCCCATTGCACTTTGGTGTGCATTGGCTTAGCATATTTAAAGTGTGCTGATTTGCCAATAAGACAGGTGAATAATTTGCAGTAGTTACGATTTATTTGCAAATGCAATGAATTAATCACGAATTTTGCAAACTTTTGCAAATGAACGAATTAATAGCAAATACGTTTGACCGGTCACCCATTTGCGAATTATTTTTGAATTTCTTATGAATAGTTCTAGAATTCTGTGGCTATGGTCAACACTAGTTGCTACATGGAGGACTGCTCAACCTACATAGAAAATCTCTTAGAACCTAAAGGATATAAGAGACCTCATAATTTGCTAAATCAGATCCCTTTTGTAAGAACTTCTAAGAAATTATGTTTATGAACTGACATCAAATAAAAGAGACTTGAATATTGTCTTAGTAATGTAGAGTATATTTTAAATACTAATATAGTTGGTGTATAATGTCATTTTGAAATTTGACTACAACTATTCTTCTATCCAAGGCTTTCAAAATTGGTTCCGCTGTTGGTTCCGGACCCTTAATTTTATTTTTTGATGTTGTTGGAGAAGTTATCTAAGCAATATATTTGATGCAAAATTAATGATCTCATAGTACATTCCGAGTTTGGAGTTATTCTTCGATTATTATATGGTAAATGTTGAACTCTAGTCTGATGATTTTCTAATGTTGCATGTACTCTTTCAGTAATTAATTCTTGTAATAAGATGCACAATCTTCTCATCTCTGCTTAGTTGACTGTGTTTTATACCATTGTGATACATGGCCTGAAAGTTCATTATAATTTTTCAATCATTATTTGATTCAATCTGATATGAGTGTCTATAATTCCTGGAATTAATGTAAATCCATTATTTTCTTCTACAGCGATCGAGGAAGCTGATGCACGTCAGAAAGACAACACTACTTTAGTTCAGAACTCAAATGGTGACGGAATTAGACAACACAAAGTTATTAAGGAATCATATGCTTCTTCTTCTTTCAGAAACCTACTTCTAGACTATCCAGGTACCATTATTTTATCTTTGGATCTTGTATTAACACACTACGAGTCTATGACCCTTCCCAGACCCTGGCTATGTAAGGCTTGCTGCTTGCATCCTAGAGGATGCATGTTTGAGTCACGGAAACTGCCCCTCCATATATAGGGGCTGTTTGGATATATGTAACTCTTTGAAAGTGTGAAAGTGGCACTTATGTCATGATGAGTTGCAGTTGAAAGTGTGAAAGTGGCACTTCCAAAATGTGTTTGGATGTAGTACTTTTTGTCTCCTGCAAGTGGAAAAAAAAATGGATTTGATGTTTGGATGGTTGTTGTAAGTGGATGTTGAGAAAAGTATATGTTGATGGA
Source organism: Iris pallida (assembly GCA_029216955.1). Lineage (NCBI taxonomy): Eukaryota > Viridiplantae > Streptophyta > Magnoliopsida > Asparagales > Iridaceae > Iris > Iris pallida. Next base: position 6,776,608 of record JANAVB010007399.1, on the reverse strand, counting down.
AGATGTGGTATACATAGGTATGGTTACCCCCATTTTTGTTCCCCAAATAATTTCCATTTAATTAGTAAATATTAAATTTTCTTTTACACAACTAACTGACACAAAATCAGTTATATATATATATAATATATATATATATATATATATATATATATATATATGAAAATAAATTAAATTAATTTCATAATTAAATAAATATATATATCAAAATTAAATTGATCAATTGTAATTAGATTATTTTATCGAATTAACAATTAAAAAATCTTTTAAACCCATTAAATCCATTACTATAATTGAACATATCCTAATTATGTTAATTATCATAAAATATATTAAAATAATTATATTAATTACGATAAAAAAAAACTAACAAAATGAGCTGCTGTTAACAGCTCATTCTAAAACCCATTCTCTTTCTCCGACATATACTTAGACTCTCTCTCTCTCTCTCTCTACACTCTTCTTCTTCCTCATTCTCTCCCAAGAGTATTTTTTTGTTTTTTTTGTTTTTTGAAAAAGCTCTCCCACCTTCATCACCACCGTCATCTGGAGAACCTCCTCCTCTTCCTCTCATCCTCCTTCTCCTGCTCCTCACCACCACCAGATCTGGAGCGGGAGGAGGAGGAGGTGGTCTCCTCCGCGCGAGTCTCCACCAGATGTGGAGCGGTGGTCTCCTTCGCGTGGGCCACCTCCAGATCTGGAGTGGTGGTCTCCATCTCTTCCCACCACCACCTTTCCCCACCACCACCGCCACCACTCCCCACCGCCACAGCCACCTTCTCTCCTCTCTCTCCCCCTAAATAGGATTTCCTAAGGAGTTTCCGGAGGAGTTACTCCAAAAATGGGAGGATGTGAGACTGGAGAAAAAATGGGGGGACAGGGACTGCAAAACGTCACTTCATTCCAAAAAAAACTACTTTCATTGTTGTAACCAAACGCCTGAACTCAAGAAAGTTCCGGCCACTTGCAGCAAAATACTCCAAATCATTCCCACCTTCGTTGAACCAAACAGGCCCATATTGGTAGGGCTGTGTACATCTTGACCCTCCCTAGACCCTGCGTGTTGTGTGTCGGGGGGGGGGGTGCTTGTGGCATTGGGACTCCCTTTTTTTATGCAATAGGATGAGCTCATAGAAGTACGTGAACTGATTTTGCAAATAGGCTAAAGTGTTTTACTATTTTGTTGATTAATGAGCTTTGCTTTCTCATTTTATAAAAATATCAATATTATAGTTTGATCCTTCAGCAAATTGCTTTCATGCTTTGGCGTTGCTGGAGCTGTATGAAAATCACTTGAAGTGTTTTATAATTACACTGTTTCCTATAGTTTGCAAAGTTGTTTATTAATTATCCAGGAACTTCATAGCCTAATTGTTGAGTAACTTCATAACCAAATGCTTTGCTGTTTAAAGTTGAGTAACTTCAGTTGTTGCCAGAAGATGTGCTCTGAACTTTGTTGTCTGAATTTCTAAGAATCCAAAGTACTTGACAATATTTTGTATTGTATTTGAACTTGTTGGAAGGTTTAAATTCAGTTAAATGTGAGTTTTCTTCCTTCCCAGGTTGTGTTTCTGCAGATGAAGGTGGAAACCGCCTGTTCATCTCTGATATTAACCATCACAGGATTATCATAACTGATGGAGATGGGAAGATTTTAGAATGTGTAAGTGTTTGACTGGAGCTATTTGTTTTATTTGGAAATATTTAAATGTAATAATCAAGGTAGAGGAATTTATGAAAATTAATTGATTCCCTAAGCATCTTTTGTCTACTTTTAGAAGAAAGTAAGGTCCTAGTTGAAGTGTTGTTTGTCCACATCTTTCCACCATACTGTGGTGTTGCTTAAGCTTTATTCTACTTTTTGTAACACAACTGTACCATTTAATGTATGAATGTGTCATGCCCATGGTTTAGATGGATCTTGTATTAGTGCTGTTGTGTTCGTGGATTGGATATTTAGGTTCTCGTTCTAGCTACCAAATAATAAAAATTGGATATAAGATCCTGGAAGGGAGATCCATAAAATCCATTTAAGATCTGTGCATCAAAATATGTTAAGTGGGGTGTTTCTGATTAAAAGGGTCAATTTGTGAATTTCTAACATCGAGTGAAATTGGATACACTTTTAATCTTTAAGAGATTTGTAAAGATATAAACTATATTTTGGTGACACTGAAATTGGAGAAACATGTTTGCATTTAAAAGCTTGCATTTTGATCTACCCTGAATGTTCCAATTTGTAGAATTGGAAACTTGACCTTTTTCACCTGTTATCTCAACTAGCCAGTATTTGTTCATTATAGGTTAATTGGAGAATAAAAGCATTTACTTAAATGAAGACACCTGTAAATATCTGTAGAAATATAATGAACCTCTCAACCCATAGTGAGGGTTTGAACTTATATATATAGAGACGTGAATGGTACATTTACATATAGTTCCACAGTTATTAGAATATTGCACAATAGTACTTAATATCTTAACACCTTCACTCAAGCTGGAGCATAGATATCAATCATGTACAACTTGTTACAAAGAAACTAAACACGTGGGCCTAAATGAGACGTCGTAAAGATATCAATTATCTGATCACCGGTTGTCACGTTGTGAAATGTTATCACCTCCTTTTAGTATTCATCACGGATGAAGTGAATGTTGATCAATGTGTTTCGTCCTTTCATGGAATACGAGGTTGGTAGCAATATGGATAGCTGACTGGTTATCACACCACATATCTGTTGTTTCAGATCCTGCTTCTTCCAGCTCCTTTAGGAGATGTTGCAGATATTACATCTCTGCTGTGCTATGAGACATAGCTCGGTATTCCGCTCCCGAACTCGATCGTGAGACCACACTCTGCTTCTTGCTATTTCACAACACTAAGTTTCCGCCAATAACTACCAAATAGCCATATGTAGATCGTCTATTTGTAAGACTTGCACCCCAGTCAGCATATATAAAGCACACAAGATGAGTATGACCTTGATTCTCCATCCAACTTTTTTTTTTCGGATTATAGGCTAGATAACGCATGATTCTCAGAACTGTCTGCCAATGCGGAACACGTGGAGAAGTCATAAATCTACTCGTGACACTTACATCAAATAAAATGTCTGGACGAGTCATGACTGCAAAGTAGTTGAGTTTTCAACCAGCCGACGATACTGATTATTATTGGTTATCATCCCTTCATCGTGGAGTAACTTTACCCCTGATCCATGAGTGAGGTTGCTTCCTTAGTTTGCATCATTTCTGCTTTAGTTTGCATCCAACTTATTTTTTTTCGGATTATAGGCTAGATAACGCATGATTCTCAGAATTGTCTGCCAATGCGGAACACGTGGAGAAGTCATAAATCTACTCGTGACACTTACATCAAATGAAATGTCTGGACGAGTCATGACTGCAAAGTAGTTGAGTTTTCCAACCAGCCGACGATACTGATTATTATTGGTTATCATCCCTTCATCGTGGAGTAATTTTACCCCTGGATCCATGAGTGATGTTGCTCTCTTAGTTTGCTCTCTTAGCTAGGATGTCAAGCACATTTTCGCTGAGACATTACAATGTCTTGCTTTTTCCTTGTGACTTCAATGTCCAAGAAGTACTTCAACGCTTCCATATCTTTGGTCTGAAACTGTTCACCAGAAATTTTTTAGCCATCTAATACCCTGACTGTCGTCTCCCGTAATCACAATGTCGTTAACATAGACGCCAAGTAGTATCCATTCGATTGATGTCCGTTGATAAAATACTGAATGATCCTTCTTTGATTGGCACATGCCAAACTTGGTAATCACATGTGTAAGTCGACCAAACCAGGCACAAGGTGTGTTTGAGACCGACAGGGGCAGAGGTGGCAAGGGTGGCAATGGCAGGGTGTGGTAGGGCAGGGATGACAAGGCATGGACAGTTAGGATTAGGTTTTAGTGAGAGAGGGAGGGGGTGGATGGCGCGGCTAGGATTTTGGCTCTGATACTAAGTAGAAATATAATGAACCCCTCAACCGTTAAGTAAGGGTTTTGACTTGTATAAATAGAGATGTGAATGATACATTTACGTATTGGTCCACACTTATTGGAATATTGCATAATGGTACTTAATATCTTAACAATATTTGTAGTTGGTTGAACCAATGGCCACAAGATCTTACATAACAATCAGAACTGAAATATTGCAAATTCCTGTCACTTACACTGTAGTATTTATGACCTAATTACCCAATTTCAGTTGATACTTGGTCATACCTGTGGCTCTTTCTCAGATTTGGCATGTTGATAGTGTGTGTATTATAGCACCATAACGGCAATCTATCATACCGATACGGGCTAGTGATGGCAGAAGCATAATTTTTTTTCCAGGGGAGCAAAGATACAGTAACTTACATTTTTTTCAGGAGGAACAAAAATATGCTAATTTAAAATATTAATGGGACATCATATGAAATTTATAAATTATATACGATCAAAATGTGATATTAGCTTGGAAGCATAGACACTCCAAATATATTGGTATTGTATTAGACATGTATCATTCCACTATGTATCAGACGTATCTGATACATCATCCCAAGTTAGCGGAGGTAATATCCACCATGCTCCGCGGTCTCAACGTCCATGCCGAGTGGCTTTGCACTAGGTTTCTAGTCCCGGACGAACACTACAATGTCGACGTTACCACTCGTTCCGTACGATTGCAACCGGGAGTCGAGATGTAGTCTCTGATACCATTTGATACAAACTTTGGTAGAATTCATCCTAAAATCTGGTCGTTACTAGGATAGCCTAAGATTATATCAATCCACATCAAGTTTCCGATATGATCGATGTGGGACTCTAGGATAAACACACTGACATTCCAAAATACACTAGGACACACCAAAATAAGTGTTGTGTCCACGTCATCGTGTCCTTACCATGTGTGTGTGTGTATATATATATTTCATCCCCTTATACTAGCAACTGTTGGATCTTGTTTAAGTCATCTAATAACCGTTGATTTGAGCCATTCAAATAAATGGTTAGATGATGACTTAAACAAGATCCAATGGTTGTTAACATGGGGATGCTTGGAGATCCAAAAAAATGAGATGTGGATCCTTCCCCCCTCTCTCTCTCTCTCTCTCTATATATATATATATATATGGATATATATATATGGATCTCTTCTCTCTCTCTCTCTCTCTCTCTCTTCTCTCTTCTATATATATATATATATATATGGTTCGAACTCAAGGCCTCTTAAGTACACTTAACAAACTAAGCCACCGTTTGATTATTAATTTCAAAAAATTGAAGTATAGTATAAAACAGTCAAAGACCATGTTGAAGGGAACCAAAATCTTGGGGGGGAGCGGCCACTCCCTCTCGGCCCACAATGGATCCCCCTGCACACGCTAGTAAATAAACATCCAAACTATGCAAGAAGTTGAACATTAGACAGTTTGTAGTATCAGCCGATATGCTACCATATGATTGATATTGATACGATGTGACATGTCCTGGTTTGGTACCAACCATTATCGATACTATAATACAGATCGATACCGACGTTCGGGCTCTCTTTTCCGGTCAATTCAACAGCGGAAATTGAACGCAAAAGGTTAATCAACAAGCATAGTAAGGTTGTAAAAACATGTAAATGAAGAAAACTTATTGTAGGTAAACAAATCAACAAGGGTCATTAATTTCATTTAATTTCAGAACTACTAAAAAACAACAAAAAACATACTTAAAATTATGTCTAAATGTATAAATATTTTTTTCTTCTGAATTTGTAAATAAGTTATTAATAATTATTGATTTCCGATACCAAAAAATTCGATACTCCGATCAGATACGCCGATACTGTCGATATCACCCTTCCCGATACTCATAGGAAGGGTTCGATACTGATACCGAAACTTGACATTAGGACAATAGCATGATTACTTTGTTAGCAGACAATGAACTAAGAACATTTTTTGTGAGATACTGTCGATATCACCATCCCGATACTCATAGGAAGGGTTCGATACTGATACTGATACCGACATTGCGAACCTTGACATTAGGACAAAAGCATGATTACTTTTGTTAGCAGACACAATGAACTAAGAATGATGTTTGTTTGAGAAATTTTCACCATAGGTGGCATAAGTTTGAGGTGATTTAGAAGAAAAATTGCATTTTCCAACTAACATGAGAATTTATTGACATCCCTTCTTCGTTGAATGATATTTGTTCGCTACTTGGCTTGTGTAGACTTGAATTATGTGAAGACAGAATGCTTGACTTTCATTAAACTTGAATTGTGCAGAGGGCTTTAACTTTCACTTGAAACCTTATTAATCAAACAAGTTATTTTACGTATCACTTTAGGGGACACTGAGGTATCTTCCAAGCTATCTAAATATCTAGTGATTTAATTGTGTGTTTGTTGTGAAAATATACTTTCTTGTAAGACAACATTGTGTGAATGTGAATGGAACCTTGGGAGAATTCATCCTAAAAGCTAACCGTTAAGAGGAGAAAAAGCCTAAGATATATCAACCTGCATCAAGTTTCACATATAACCGATGTGGGACTAAAGGATCGTAACATTCCACCACGCTCTGGTATCATGGCGCCCTCTTGGTTGGCTTTGCACTAGATTTCTAGTCCTGGGAACTGCTATGCCAAAGTCACCATATATAACTGATGCGGGACTAAAGGATCATAACATTCCACCACACTTTGGTGTCATGGCGCCCTCATGGTCTGGTTTTGCACTAGACTTCTAGTCCTGGGTCCTATGCCAAAGTCACCATCTGCACTGCATGATTGCTATGCCAATGGCCATGATTGCAATTGGTCTGGCTTTGCACTAGATTTATAGTCCTGGGAACTGCTATGCCAAAGTCACCATATATAACTGATGCGGGACTAAAGGATCATAACATTACACCACACTTTGGTGTCATGGCGCCCTCATGATCTGGTTTTGCACTAGACTTCTAGTCCTGGGAACTGCTATGCCAAAGTCACCATCTGCACTGCATGGTTGCAATTGGAAGCCGTAATGTAGGCTATGATACCATTTGATACAAATTTTGGAAGAACTCATCCTAAAAGCTAACCGTTACAAGGAGAGAGCCACAAGAATATATCGACCGGCATAAAGTTTTCCATATGAGATGTTGACTAATGGATCATAACAAAATGCTGGTTACATGACACCAAGCTTTAAATCACAGTCCATGTTATTAGTTATCACATGAAAATTGTGAATCATTCCTCTTATGCCTGTCTGCAAATGAACTTTCACATAGCACCTTATTAATCATACAAGTTATTCCTCATATGACTCTACTGGTTTGTTTGTTTTGAGGAAAAGTGAGGGAAATGAAGGGAAAAATCTGTTTAGCATGGGTTTGAAAGAAAGAGTAAAAGAAAAAAAAGTTAGAGAAATACCTAATATAATAAGCTTTCCTTTATTTCCCTCCCAAATTATGCGATTTTTTCTTCTCTATCCAATGTTCTCGTTATCTTCCGGGTCTCCTCTCTCTCTCTCTCTCTCTCTCTTCTCTCTCTCTCTCTTTCCTTCTCTCCTTCAATCATCTCAGTACATTCTGATCTCCTCCTGACCGCCCTCCTATTTCTCTCTTTTTTCCATTTTTTTCCCATATGTTTTGCCAACCAAAACGGCCAAAAGAATTCTTTCCTTTCTTTTCTTTTCTCTTTCCTTTACTTTTTCCTTTTCCTTCCTGTTTCTCGCAAACCAAACACAGCCTAGGGGAGAGGAGGTTTCTTCCAAGTAAGCTAAATATCTAGTGATGTTCTGATCATTTAGACATTGAGAAAATGTTTTTTGTATTACGCCATTGATATATGTAGTGAATACGGGTCATAGTTACCATGTCCCTCTACACACTAGGAAACGTGGTCCGAATCCCTGACCCAAAATGTGGCAGGTTCCTGTTCATGGTAGCTAGATGTGACAAACTGGGCTATCTGAATCTTACAAGATAGAAGTTCAATAAAGATATCAATAATCTGGTAATAGAAATCAATTAATTGCAAAACGAAGCATAAATAATAGGTTGTTCTAGGATTCAGTGCAAAAATTTTCCCTAGTAGACACAAATATATACACACACAATGAACCACTCTTAAATGGACCACATCACAATGTTCAATCCTACCCCCTTGTACCTCGTATTGAAGAACCACGACCTAGTTAACTATGTCCGGGACTACAGGCTGAAGACTTAATTTGCCATAAGGTTGTTTTTTCTGATTTTCCTTTATCACATCTGATAAAACTGAAATGAGTAATTAAGCCTTACATCTTTTGCAGATTGGTTCTTCCCCAGGTTTTGAGGATGGGGAATTTGAATCAGCCAAATTATTTTCGTCTGCTGCGTCTGTCTATGATACTGCTGATAATTGCCTTTATTTCGTTGATTCAGAGGTACTGGAACATTGTGCTTAAGATTCTTCATAATTTGAATTGATAGATGTATGAATGCTTACTGCAGTTACTTTCCAGAGACGGTTTTACATGTTACTGCTTTCTAGAAAAAAGTGCATCAATAGAAGATTCAATTACAAATAAATAAGGCCTAGTTTTTAAGCAAGAGGAATGGGTCCAGCTGTGTATCGAAGAAGTAAAGATGACGGGCATACGTTGGTATGGCATATTAGCCAAAACTCTAACTTGCTGTGGTTTTAGCCTTTTAGGTTGCTACACAAGTCAGCTTCTTGTTGGACCACATTTTAGATGATCAAGGTCTGTTTTTTCACAATATTCTTCTACTGATTCTTCAGGTCCCCACCCACCCCCCCCCCCCCCCCCCCCCCCCCCCCCCCCCCCCCCCCCCCCCCCCCCCCCCCCCCCCCCCCCCCCCCCCCCCCCCCCCCCCCCCCTGAAGATTGGGAAAATAGAGAACCATGCCATGAGGCCACTTATTGATAATGGTTCATCAACCAATGTTTTGTGCAACAAGTATTTTCTAGAGACTAGACCTTGTGTACTTTACTCACTTATGCAGCTTGTCTTTTCCTTAATATTGCACTTGAATGTGGTTTAAATTTGTTTCTTCCCCTTGAACCAAAAATCTATTTATGCTGGTTTAGGTTCAGAACATTGTCCACTTTTGGCTCAAGTCCCTCTAAAATCTTGATCCCAATATAGATCTACAGTCCAGATGAACTTTATAATATTAGTTCAGTTCTTTTCTTTAATCACTTCAATATCCTAGCAGGCGACTTTCAAAAGAATTTAAAATTAAAAACTAGTTGGTGGAAAATTGTCAAATACATTCCCATCGGCCAAGATGAAGATTATCCATGGATGAATATGTTTGACGTTATCTTGGCCCCAATGCTTTCATCAATTTAGCTTATTGATTTACCGCATATCCATTGCTTCCCTCCTAATTTGCATGTAATAGCTTTCACTATAGCACTTGCATGTTGACCAGCAGTTTAGCTGTACTAGAGGCAGGGGAGGAGCTTGGAATCAATTCTTGGAAGGGGATGGATAGTCAAAGGTGTCAAAGAAAATTTGAAAAAAGACGAGCAATTAACATTTTCACACAAGAAGTGTTATGTTTTGTTTCTAATACAACAGGTTTTAAAGGCTTGCCTATTACTTTAAATCCATTCTCAGTGAAAAAAAAGCATGATCCATAAAAGCTGAAAATATAGTAATTTATTGTTTGAATTAGGCATGTAGGTTACCTAACACGGTTTTCTAGATGTTCCATTAACATGAAGTTGAAAGTTTTAGAAAAGCTTAAAGATCATTTATTGAATGGGCTGTTGTACAATGTTCGTAGTACTGGACGATATCGATTCGTATCGGCTGAATGTATTGTTTTGGCATTGTCCGATCTAGTATCCTCATCAATACCGGTCAATACCAAAATTGTGGCCCTCTTTCTGAGTCATTTTAGCAAGGAAAAAAAATAAGAGGTAAATATTGAAAAAGCAATGTATGGCAAAATGATTCGATTTTACCGAAGATCAACATGCCACATGGTGTCTATATAATTCATCGATACAACATGACCATTATCATTTGTGGAAGTTGTATTACAATGTTCATAATTGTAATATCATTCCATTTAAAACTATATTATGGGAATGTTTTGTCTAAAAGAAGGTAAAATGAAAAATAATATCTTACAATTAATACATAAGATTATGCTTAAATGTATCAAATATTTTCTTGTTTTTAAATAACTTATTATTTAATATTGTTCGTTAAAACCAAAAACTCCGATACTTCGATCCAAGAAACTACCAGAACCACCTATATCGGTACTCATAAGAAGGGTCCAAGACCAATTTCGATACCAATAGTGCGAACCTTGTAAAGTACACGGAGAAGTATCTGAGTAAATATTTAAAATAACAGGTTTGAGAAAGAGTCATTGTTGATATATTTCTCTGATTGTCATTTATAGTAATTATCATTTTAGTTGGAATTTACATTAACTAATTTAGTATCCCACTCCTTACTTGGGACGTTATAGTTATTTATCCTAATCCTTACACAGGATTGATCCCAATCTGTCATTGAACCAATGAGGGCGACCATGCTCCAATCAAAGTATATGGTTTCTTTTCAGTGATTATAGTTTTCCTCCTGAGTTCTCTATGGAAAGATGAGGATTTAATAATGACATTTCCCTATGTAGGAATCAAATGAAAAATGTTCTTCACTTACATATGGTGAACCAATCAGTCCTTTTTGATATTAAATCCAACATACTCCTCTTTGATATTGTTGCTAGGTTGTTTGTGGCAATACAACCACAGAAGTTAAACGCGGAAAATTAATGGAAGTGGACTGGTAGCATATTAACTGTGTGTTATCTTAGGAAATCTGGCAGTGAGGTAAAATGCAGACTGATCGTTCCTTTATATCCGTTCTGAGTGATGTTATCACTAGGAGTCAACAATCCTTGTCCTAGTATTATGACTTTTCCCATGTAATTATCCGCGTATTATAATTTTTCATTGAATTGGCATTTCCATCATAACAATAAATTTTCATACCAATGCTAGTACCTTGCATGATATCTTTTGTTTCTTCCTTGCTTCACAAATGACTATTTGTAAGATAATATTTATTGATACCACTCATTGGTATATGTTATAACCACCTGGTGTCTTATTTTGGGAAACCCAGTCATCCATTCGATGATTGTTCTGTATTTATCCTGTTCATTTTCTTGGTAGAACAATGCAATCAGGAAAGCTGATTTGGAGAATAGGACTTTGGAAACAATGTTCCCAGTATCTGCTCCAAAAGCTAGTGGTGTATGGAATTGGATCTTGTGTAAGCTTGGCTTGGCTGGAGAAACTGATGTTAAATCTGAGGAATTTGATTTAGACTCATTATCTTCACCATGGCATTTGTTGAAAACAGGAGTCAGTGACGTACTTGTTATAAACCGCAGGTAATGAATGTTTTCTACCACTTACCCTAAGTTATTATATAATATTTGATACCTATTAGTTTCTTGTTCTACATGGCTGAAAATGGATGGAATATAAACCGACCATATTCCAAAATTAGTAATGTGCTCCCTCACGTGTATAACACACAAAAATCAGATATGGGTATCTCTTGAATAGTGATCTGAACCTGGATGCTGGTTTCTATATGTGCAACCACCGGATAGAATATACCAGTGGGATATGGATAAGAAAAGATAAATTTTTTGTGAAAACATTCATTTTCATCCTTGTGGAGTTATGTTGATTCGATTTTGTGAAAGAGATGTGAATCGTATTAGATTTTGTAAAAGAGATATGAATCTACATGTGCCCCTAAAAGTAGCTACATTTGACTTCAAATTGGATATATTTTGTAGGTTGCTTTTCTGTTCTATATATTATTCCAACAACATGGATTTTCGTTCTTGGTACTGTCAAATAATTAGACATTGGTCGAGTAAATTCAAGCCTGCATCTTTTTATCACTGTTAGTGATGGTCATTTTTTATTCCTATCCGTTCGGAAAATTTGTTACAATGACATGATTATAAAAGCTAAAAATATCTTCTGCAAATATATCATTATCCGGAAGCAACAAGATATCAAACACAATCATGGCCATTTATAGGTGCCACATAAGTTACTGTTTGAGAGAGGAAGTTTAGAAGAAAATTGCTGGTGTAATATACTGTAAATATCTTACCAGTAGGAGTCCTGCTAGAAATATAAACAAATTGCTTGGCATGACATCTTGATTCATAAATGTATATTATTATACCTGCAGTCTAGAAGAACCAGCTTCTCCCCTTATGTTATGACTAAAGTTGCTTTATTTTTCATTTGACACGAACAAATAATTTGTGGTTTATATGATATTTTATATATCTGTTAAATCTGCAGTTTTGAAATGTCATGGATCATAAGCATGAAGACTTGGGCGGTGATTAGTGTTACAAATGGTTCGTGTTAGTACTGCTTTCCTTATGTTCTGTATATTCTTCGTTTGTTCATTTTCTTATACATATTTATTGAAGGACGTCAAAATATTTTGGAGAAATATGGGGACATCATAGAGGAGAAAGTTGCTCCATTGCGGAATTGGTTTGGAACTGAGCCATCACATGGTGGTCTTTCATTAGATGGAGTTCCATATACTGATTTGACATCTTCAGTTGCTAACTTTCAGAGCTATACCATTTTTGGTGATGGAAGTACGTAATCTGGGCATTGATTTCCTATTTGCCTTCAATCTTATTATTGCTTTAATAAGTTAAGTTTCATTTTATGATCCTTTCCATGAAGATGGTCACAGGGTGCTTAAACGCCATAGAGAATCAAGGGCTGTCTCTCCAATTCAATTCTCAGATTTGAGGGTCCTTGGGTTACCATATTGGGCAATTTGCCCTCTGGAGAGAGTCTTTATTAGGTGAGAGGACTTTCTGTACTATCTTCTTTTTACATCCACCATGACCATCGTCTCACCATGCTTATACTAGTGCTTTGCAATCTTTGATACTCAAGTTTTGGACTGCCTTCGTGTTTCTTTTTGAACATTTTAATTGACAACCTCCTATGATGTTGCAGTGAAAATTTGGACAGATCGTGGAATGAACATATTCATCACTTCAGTGTGCTGCCTGGTATGTGATAATACCCCTGTATTATCTTTCCAAGTGGCTGATACTTTCCTTTTTAGAATTTTGTCGGTTGTGTCACTTGGGATGAAGCTTTGGTACTGTTATCATCATGTCACCATCGTTAGGCATTACTAGCAAGCCAGCCTAATTCGTCTTGGGAACATTTGCACCTAGTTACTCTTGATGTTTCTTGGCTACTGTCACATGTTGTAAGTGTGCTTAGGGTGACAATAGAGGCCAATAACTCGTCCACCATTTGTGACCGGAAGCTTAGGCTTTGAACCGCAAAAACGTGACTCAATATTATGTGGTGTGAATGTTGGATCAATTTCTTATACACTCTGAGTATGAAGTTTATGGTTCCTTTCCACTACTTATTATGCCTGTCGATGGTAACCAATTACCCGTTAACCTGACCCAATTTGTAACTAAAAATTTGATGTCAAATGTAACACCCAAATGAATTTCAGGTGGGGTTCAAGGGGATACCTTATGAAAAGATTGGGTTCGGGTGTTAAAACCAGAATTCGAATGAACTTAGGGTCTGGTTTGAGTACGGATTTTTAAACTTGAATTTTTTCCGGGTCAGTTTTGGGTTTTACATGAATCCAACCCGTTTACAGATCTACTAATAGACTGATGATATCAAATGACAGAGATAAGAATTTAAATTACTAGTTTGTATTATGTTATTTATTCACAAATGCAAATTACATCTACTGCAGAGAATGGTTTGAATACGTGACTGCTCCTGTATCATATTTTATCAACATCTCGATCTCTGCTTGCAACTTTTCTGTCATTTGCTGGTTTAATCTTCCCCTAATCATCGCTTGATGACAAATTTCCAGTCGCTAATTGGCCATTTATGTTCATTTACATTTTACTAGTGACATATTTGTCACGTCCCGATTCCGTAGAATCGATAGTCGTCCCCGGGCGTGATGCCGTGCGAACCTAAGTTGCACAAGGCATAGTCATAAGGTTATCCGAAACACAACATCAAGTTAGAGTACGCAGAGATAATTGATTGACACATTTGAAATAGAAGTAAACTTTTCATTGATAATAAAACGTCATTTACATTGACTCCATTACAATCATTGCGCGCGGGCTACAACATGACTCGACTTACAAAACGAACGTTGATGAGATAGTCGTTCCATACATTACATCCCTTTTTACAAGCAAAATAATTACACTTTCCACCTGCTATCGAGGGAAGTCGAGTCGCCATCTTTTCTTCTTTGGTACCGAGTGCGGAGTCTTCAAAAGGATTTCAGAAACAAGCCTTCAACACGCGGACGAGTCATCAAAAGTGTTCACGCCGCCTTGAGCTTTAGGTGGCACGTCCTTCGTGGTTCGGGGTACCTGCGTGGAGAGCTAGGATCAGTACATTACACTTTGTACTGGTGCGTGGCTATTTAAGTTCCAAGCTCTCATTTGGTTGAAGAGTTTATATGACTTAGTGTATGAATGTTTCTAACCATCCTAATGAATTTCAAACAAGCATATGACAAGCATAATGTAAATTACGTTGGAACTTACCCACGGCGGACCGCGTCGCGCCTTATGAAACTTACCATGTTCTTTCCTGTCAATTGTTATCATTTTATATCAAGTGCAATATCACGTGTGATTGGTCACTAACATAACAAGCCATTCTGGACGTATAGCTTTGTTAATCGGGGTCCTTCCAACGCGAGTAGCGAGCCCCATTGCAAGTCCCGCTTAACCCGTGCTATCATCCAGCACAACTATATCCCGTTTCCTCCTAGGTCGAAACGGTTCCGTGGTCCCGGGTTGCCGCTCGAGAAAACTATCACCTTGTCGACAAGTTGTCCTTGACCGTGCAACAACAAATTTTAGTTATTAAGGTATAGCCTACTTTCTCATTGAAAACTTGCTCATTTTATCGTGTCCGTGTCCTTGCATTTATTCTTTCATTCGCAACAACATTATCGATTTACCTAAGAAGGGGTCGAGAAGAGAAGGGTTAGCCACTCACCTTGAGTTTGCTTGAGGCGAGAGAACCTGTTGGTCGCGCTAGACGTCGCCTACGCGATTACCTGAAATCGCATAAGCAATCGATTAGAACACTGTATTATTCAAGAAATTCGATAGGAAATGCGAGTTCGAAATGCAAGCCATGAAAACCATCGAAAACATTCACGAAAACGCATTCAGAAAACAAAGTCAAAACCAACGCAAGCGGCGTAAAAACAGAGCAACGGGAGGTCTCTCCCGACTCAGCCGCAGAGTCAATCCTTGAGGCGCAACCCGCTGAATATGGGACTTGGTTCCGAAGAAGCCATTCCATAACGGGGAATGGATCTTAATTCAACCGTTCCCGTTGATCGATCCCAACCTATCGGTCCCGACCGAGTCGATAGCGACGGTGTTCCTTTCTCGCGCAGTGGACGGAGGACGGGACACGATGTAGGACGGGCACTATAATATTCCCTTTATTTTTGTTTAATTGCTTGACCCTTGATTTTTAATTAGCTCAATGTAGCAATTGGTGCATGGCATGTGAGCTTCTGCAGGTTGTCTGCTTTTTTATTTTTTATTTTTTGGGCTATTTTTCACTTAAATACCTTGAACTATCTTTTTTTTTCTCTCACTATAATACCCCGTACTATATTTTATTATCAAAATACCCTGAACTAGTTATGTTTTTTCAAGTTCAACCTCCGTTAGTCACCGGTATATTCAACGGTCATGTAGACGAAAGATTACTCTTGTACCCCTAAAACCATTATACTTATAAAATAAAAAGTTAAGTAAAAGAAAACCAATCCTAAACCCAACCCACACCACCTTCCTCCCCAACCCCGGATTTCTCCCACCCCTCACCTTTGCACCCACCCTGCACCATTGCGGTCCCTCGCCGCCGTTTCCCTTGCAGACACCGTCCTCCCCTGCCAAAACAACTGTTGTCGTCGGGGGTGTGGGATAGCGGCGACTGGGGGGTTGGGGGGGGGGGGGGGGGGTGGGAGCGGCGGCGATGGTGTGGGGAGGGTGCGACGGCGAGGGTTAGGAAGAGGCGGCCTGGGTTGTGGAGGAAGAAGCAGCTGTATAGGATAATGTTTTCTTTTTTGGGGTTTAAAAAAATAGTTTTTAGAAGAATACCTTTAGTTTTCTTAATAAAGGTTTATGTAATTAGATTTGATTAAATTATTAGAGTTTGTTTTGTTTAATTGTGGAATATTATTTTTTAGGTTAATTTTCACTTAAATGAGTATTATTTTTAAGTTGAGGGTCATTATGGTTTTTTATGTACCATTAGGGCCAAGTTGAAAAAGAACATTAATTGAGGGTATTTAAATGAAAAAAAATATAGTTCATGGTATTTAGTTGATAATAGTGTATTAAAGTTAAAAAAAAACATGACAGTTCAGGATATTTAAGTTAAAATTAGCCCTTTTTTTATCTTGTACAGTTTAGCATTCTTTCTGTTTTTAAACATGAAAGTGCAATATATGGATGAACATAAAAATCCCAAAGGGCAGTGAACATCTATCAGTCTACACATTGATGGACAAGAGAGACCTTTTAGTAACATAAAAATCCATCAATGTATATCCAAGGTACTATTTGTTTTATGACAAGCGATACCTGTTAGGAGATATAAGATGTTAGTCAAAGGAGCTGCTACGAAGGCTAGGTCTCAGCAATATTGGATTGAGTTTGTAGCAACTAACAAAGGATATACTATTGTTTATATGACAAAGGATATGGCCCTTAATGGAGTTGAGTGGAAGAAATGGATTAAATACTCTTAACACATCCACCACCTCTAACACATTTTAGCACTATTTCCTTTCTTAAACAGGAATGTGTGGCATACGGGTGAACATAGATGTCCCAAAGGGGACTGAACTTGCTGCACCTTTAGAGGAGGATTGTATCTGGCGCCAGGCAAGAGGTTCTATTGCTGAAGTCTCTGGGTCACAGGGTGCAGCAGCATCTACGGAGAAGGTATATGCCATGTAGAGGTTTTCTTTTAGGGTTTATCATTTCATGGAGTTAATGTTATTCTTATTCAATGTGTATGATGATTATTGAAGGTTGGAGTTGCCCAGCAATGGTTTGACGAGTTGGATAACCTTGCATTTTCAAAATCTAACATTGAGTCGAGAGTCGAAGTTGAAGACGACCTCCTTGATAGGAACTTTCAAGATGCCAGCAAAGTGCAATTTGATTGTGCTGTAAATATAAGTCCTGGGACCGGTGAGGTATGGAACTATTGCCTTTTCGCAATTAATTGTCGGAAATTATATTGGACATTTGTAAAAGTTATTTGAGGATATGGGTTTGCTAAATTACAGTGGACACGGCCCTTACAGAGCTGAATTTTAGAGAAGGAATTAAAATAGTTGACCCACAAAAGTTTCGGATAGAAGCTTATTGTTGATTTTCTCTAAAATGTATTTGCATGATCTTCATTCTTTTGCGAACAAGGACATGTGGCAACCCCCCTCCCAACTCCCCAGGTTCGAACCTAGGATTCACAGTTTGAGAAATAAGGCACAGGTGGCAACCCTCCCCCTTCCAAGAGATCATATTTAACTCAATGCAACTTATATGGTGATAACCATTTATTAATGTAACTTGCAGTTTTCTCGACTTTTATCGAGTTATTCCTTTCCGTCCGTATATTACAATTTTGATGGAGTAGTTTGTTGGATATCCTACATTGATGTGTTTAAACTTACTATACTAATTAGACACAGGAGGAAGAGTTTTAGGATTGAAGCTCAAAGATGTGTATTTTTACTGGAATTACTTGTAGTCTTACCATAAAGATTTTACGCTATGCTTCACGACAACTTTAAGCTTATGCTGTACAACAATAGTTATACCATAATGTTGTACCATTATGAATCCTCATCTTCCATTCCCCCCTGTTGAGGACCATCTCCTGTCTAAAATCCTTATATACTATGCTCTATTTACCTAAAGTGCTTTGCAGTTACTGACGAAATATTTTCCTATCTCGTTTCAGATTGTTGTTTCTCTGGTTCTATATTTGAAGCTAAGCAGAGAACAAGGCACAAAGGAAAGGACTTTAGAAGCAATGAAGATTCTGGGCCTACCAAAGCAAGGAATTAGAAGTGAGGATGATACTTGGATTAAATTGCTTTTAGATAGTGTCCAGGACTTGAAGGAGCTCGTTTGTGAAGCCACTGCATCTTAGGATACGATTCGACTGCCTTGACCACCCAAACGCCACAACACAGAACGAAACTATTTTGACCGATACTGACTTGGAGGTTAATATATCTTTAGAGTGATTGGCAAATACAGATATTTGTTATATGTTTCCCTGAGTCGGAAATCAAGGGCATGGAAGCTAAGAAGGCGATATTTACATCAGTTTGATTTTAGATACTGGTGCAGAACTGTAGAATCTCTTCTCCGTGCGACCTTGGTGTATTTGTAGACTTCTTTACCCCTACACGGGAAGATGCAAATCTTGACCTGCTTTGCAAGCGCCTGTGTATGCAGATTGCGCAGATAATTATATATTGGATTTTACATTTGTTGTTTAATTTTGTAGCCTTCTGCTATATGTTGCTGCTGACTAGATGAGAAGTTCTTGTAATTTTTTGCTGTAACATTTGTGTTTTCATCACCTAGTCTTAGAGCATCTCCAACCCTATTGTGAGTTTGAAAAAAATGGTTGCCACATAGGAATGACAACCATTTTTTCCAAAAGTACTTCTCCAATGCAAATGTGAAATAAAGTGTGGAGTTGACATGGCAATGACATGGCAAAGACAATGTGAAGTTGGTTGTCTAGATCTAGACAATGCACTTCACAATGTCTTTATGTCCACATCATCATTTGTGAATAAAAATATTTATAAAAAAGAAGTAGAGTAAAAGTTGTCTTGGAAGTTGTAAAAAATTATTTGTATTGTATTCTCAATACTTTTGTATTGGAGATGACTTTTTAAACCCATTGTCATTTGTGAATATAATCTTGCCACCTATACAAGACATTGTCTTGTCCCTCATGCCACATAGGATTCACAACACAAAACAAGACAATAGGGTTGGAGATGCTCTTACAATATAGGAGGATGTCATTAATTGCTTCCTTAATTACTTTTTGGGCACTAGTTGTTGAAACCAAATGTTTCACATTCATTACTAGCCAATATTTCTGATATATCAATGGTGGCCGATACTAATTCATCAGACGTTTGGCAACATAACTGATGTCCCTGCTATAATTTGCTACTGGAACAGCCCTGCTATAATTGTGCTACTGGAACAGGGGATTAACTCTCTTGTTGACCGAAGCAGGTGCAGGAGACGTCAATGGGTGGGAGCGTCTCGCGGAGGTGGTGCTCAGGTGCGGCGATCTGTGGAAGATGCGGTGCTTGCGGGGTTCGTCGGAGAGTGCTGGAACGGAGAGATGTTGATGGCGATGGTGAATGTCGGAAGGAGTCCCCACCCTAACAAAACCTCCACCAGAAACATTCATCGCATCCAATTCAGTTCCATGACACGTGTCATGTTTCTCCAATCACCATGTTTTTCTTTGGCGGCGGCTTCTTCTTCTTCCCTAAATTCCTAAACTCTAATCCATATTTTTTTTTTTGCATAGTTTTATAGTAGATAGTTCTATTTGGGACAATTTCTACAATTTTCAAACTCCATTAATAGAATATTAATTTCGAAGCTTCAGAATTCGACATATTCTGTTTGGGACTTGCATTTTTTTTTGATAGTCTTATGTATTGATAGAATTGTCAAAATTTTGAAAATCATTATCATCTCAAATGGGATTATGAATCTTCGAAATTCCATCTATGAAGTTTGAAACTTCACAAATAGTCACAAATTGTGCTATCTATTTTAAAACAACTAAAAGTATATTGGTTAGACGTGGTTAAGGGTTAAGGTTGAAAAAACTTAAAGTTTAGGTTAGGGTTAGAAATTTAACTTGAATGTGAAGTTGTCTTGGTTATTGCATTAATTTCTGAAATAGGCTTCCGGTTGCAAGTGTAAAAGAGTAGGGAGAGGGAGAGGGAGAAGAAATAAATTTGGAAGAGGGTGAATGAGTATTGGTATTGTGTTGCCCCTAACAATTGATGTATTTTCCCTAACTATTTTTGACTTAATTGTGTTGTCCTCTAACATGTAATGTCCTGACAAATATGGTTGCGCCTTTATCATTGGCCTATAAAAAACATCCTCCTCCTTTCTTCTCCTACCATCTTGAAATTTATCAAAAAACCA
The DNA here is from genome assembly GCA_029216955.1 of Iris pallida. NCBI lineage: Eukaryota > Viridiplantae > Streptophyta > Magnoliopsida > Asparagales > Iridaceae > Iris > Iris pallida. The sequence goes on along the minus strand of JANAVB010007399.1, from coordinate 6,756,249 downwards.
AAAACTAAACCATAACCCTATTTTTTTTCCCATCCTTTCTTTTTTAATGGACGGCTACCCTTGCTCCTTCGATGATGAGGATCAACGGCGACACAATACGTGGAGATGTCAGCTATGACATACGGATGCAACCGAGTCCGTCCAACAATGGAAGCCTCTCCTTCGTCGACGGTGACATCAATATCCTCGCAGTCGACCGCTGTCGTCTCCCCTCTCTGGCATTGCCAACGATAGCTCCTTCTTTAGCTACTAGCTCCCTGACAAGGATTTTGACACCCTAGTCTCCAACAACGATGACGAGGACCTTGAGCACATGATGCTCGAGCACTACCGCCTCTGTTGCTCCAAAAGGCTACACCTCTTTCCACCATCGCCATAAATTGAGGCGTCATCGGACTACATGTTCGACTCGACAAGGATTTTGCACCTCTTTAAATGGCGAAGATCTACTAAAGACGAGAAGAGCGGTGAGAGTGAGGAAAACTTAGCTAGGGTTAACGACAATATAGACTGTTGCTACGTATCTCGAATTCACGATCAGGCTCCCTACTACGATGGTGGTGCTGGTGAAGACGACGGTGGGGTGCTGGCTGGGCCATCGCCAGAGCATCGACGACACTGACTGAGGAGAGCGGCGGGTCTTGTTTGTCCGGGTAGGATAATATTGGTACCGCACGATGGTGCTTGCATCGTATACGATGACAATTTCTTCGCCGAAGAAGGCGTAAGTGTAATGCCTATTGTTCGTATTACGTATTTTGGAATACGTGTACGTAATCTGATTCGTATTGCTTGACTCCTGGCTTGGTTCGGCTTGGGTTGCTTGGTTCGGTTCATCATGAACCAAGGGGGAGAACCCTTACCTACCACCATCATCCTCATTTATTAACCCCACCCTCTTTCTCTCTCATCATTCACTCTTCTTCTTCCTCACCGTTGCTCTCCACCTACCAAGAGGTTTAGGCAAGTGCAACTTGCTTCACGATGGATTTCAAGTTTTATTGTTCCATTCTCTTCTTTACATGATTATAAGCCTCTTTAGAACTTGGAGTTTTTAATTTTGATGGATAGTTCTTCTAGATCTACTTTATAACTTTTAGTTCATGGAGTTTTCTTGGTTTTGATCTACTAAAACTTGTTATTTTTGAAAACTAATAGTTCCATGAGCAAGAGCACGAAATTTCGTGTGAATTTGGTTTTTGATTCACCTCATTTCGAGTTAAAATGAGTTTTTATGGCCAAAACAAGTTTTCTGAATTTTCATGTCGGCTGAAGAATACGGTGCTGGCTTAAAATAAGATTTTACGCAGGGAAGCTAGCGTAAAATCGAATTTTACGCAGGAAGGCTTGCGTAAAAATGAAATTTTACGCTGGGAACCCTGAAATTGCGTATTTTACGCTGGATTGTATCCAGAATGTAAAATTGTACGCTGGGAACCCTGAAATTGTGTATTTTACGCTGGATTGTATCCAGAATGTGAAATTTTACGCTGGGAATCCTGAAATTGCGTATTTTACGCTGGATTGTATCCAGAATGTGAAATTTTATGCTGAGAACCCTGAAATTGCGTATTTTACGCTGGAAGGTACCCAGAATGTGAAATTTTACGCTGGAACCCTCCCCTTTTACATATTTTGTGCAGAATTGAATTTTTGGCATAGAAAGTGCACAGAATGACTGTTTTTGCCAAGTTTAGCTATTTTCTAGCCAGAATTTCGAAAAACTTAAAACATGAAAGTTTTAGATCTTTGTCTTGCCTTTCCGAATATCTCTGGAGCACCTCATTTTAAGTTCGTATGTGGAAGTTATGCCCCGTCTTCCTGGGCCGCATGATTCCTCCACAACTCTTGCACCCTGTTTATATTTAGTTATTGCATACACGCTTATACCAGGTTAAATATTAATTTTAAATAATGACATGACATGATAGTGATCCGTCGTGGCGCACTCTTGACAGTGTATTTGACATGATATATATCTCGAATGCTGTTGCGACGGCTAGCATGTCATGGCAGAATTGAATGGCCTGGACACCGTGGATGAATGTGTTTGTACTAAATGAACCGGTAATGTTTGCATCATGTCTAAGGCATGGATCCCTGAGTACCACGGTCAGGGATACCTACAGTAATTGACTAAGGCTAATAAACTAGAATAATTCAGTAGACATGAAGAGATTCCCAGCTACATGCAATCCCGTTATCTGGGCGCATTAAGTGGACTTGTAGCTTACCGATGAGTAGGGCACATTTCCAGCACACAGTCACGTGTTGCATTCTCCATAAACGGACATTCGACCTGGATAACCGGATGGTCTGCAGGACTTGTGGCTGTTGGGATAATCTTATTGCATCTTGCTAGTAACTAGGCCTGTGATAACCCTAGTTAGTTAAAAGTATCAAGCCGTACTCTTGATTGGCCGTGATTGATTGGATGGAGTTTATCCTAGCTTAGTCTTGTCCCGATCCTGTACAAGATTGTGACACGACATGATTATTGATGCTTGCCTTAACAATAAAGATCAGGGGTCCAGTTCTGTTCAGGCGAAGGGTTACAACTCCGGTCCTTGTTTGGTTTATGGGTTGTAACCTGGCTCCCGGAGCAGTTCTGTGTCCTCTCTTCGTTATTGTCTTATTGCAACCCCATGTCATGCTTGTCATGTTTTACGTTACTGCAACGACATGATTAATTCTTTATAATGGCCTTAACAATAAAGATCAGGGGTCCAGTTCTATTCAGGTGAAGGGCTGCAACCCCGGTCCTTGTTTGGTTTAAGGGTTGTAACCTGGCTCCCGGAGCAGTTCTGTGTCCTCTCTTCGTTTATTGTCTTCACTGTACCAATAGTATTTGAGACGGGTTTCTATTCAGGTGAAGGGCTGCAACCCCGGTCCTTGTTTGGTTTAAGGGTTGTGACCTGGCTACTTGAATGGTTTCCTCGTACTCAGTTTACTGTTGTTATCTCTATTATTATCAGTACTTTATTTATTATCTTTAATATTCTGTTGTGATATGCTAGTTTTAGTCCCTAAGTGAAGCCTCCTTTGTGGCACTTGCTCTTTCTGGGGTTGACCCAGCTGGTTTTGTGTGGCCAGATATCGGAGCAGTACCAGAGGATCTACCTGTCTTCCAGCCAGATGGTGAACACCAGGCGTAACCCTGGCAACGAGTGGGTTTCTTTTTGTCCTCCCACTTTATTGTAAAATTATTCTTTTGAGACGTTTAGCCGACGAGCACGTGTTAGCTCGATTGCACCTTTACTTCTTGTCTGCTTACGGGCTGTAACATAATTGACAGATCCTAGGGTTTATCATGTATGACTTAACTCCTGCTAGTCTTGACATTTTGTACGACTAGCTTCATGATCATCCAATTTGTAATGTATGGGACGCCTTGCTATTATATATTTGGTGCTCTGACATCTTGTAACTATTATTGCTTGCTTGAGATTGAGACAATAGGCTTGTTCATGACCATATGAGACTGTTGGCTTGTAGTTAAACCCTCATGTATCTAGACAGCCGTGACCGTATAGCGAGGTGGGTCGCACTTCAATATACGTAGCTGGCTATGTACGCCCCCGCTCTCCAGTATTCTGGTTCTGGGGCGTTACAGTAAGATAGTCCGGTGCTACTGATCTACGATAGAGAAAGGGAGGATCGTTGGTTGTGTGGGTGCAACTAACCTTCAGGTGCCATTTGTGTTGTGCCACAGCCAACCAACAAGCACCCGACACGTGTAGTTGGCAGTACAAACATGACATGATAGGCCAATCTAGTTGGCCATGGTTGTTGTCACGAACAAAATGGATACAGCACAATGTGGCATGGTATGGCATGCCAAGTCAACGTGATTGGTGTTTGGCTTGTGCCGTACGACACAACATAACACGTGCACGTTTGCCGACGCCTACTCGACACAACATGCGAATAATAAACGATTAATTTTTTTTATCATAATTATTTACAAAAATATCCCTCTCATTTATCTGTTGGGGACATTATTTACCAAAATATTGTTGGTCCCTTGACGAACAATCGATGGAAAAAACACGAGTTCAGAAACAATTGTAAAGACAATGTTTCTGGCAACAACACCCTAAAGAAGGTGAAGTTGTTTTACGAGAATCTAAAAAGATTATTTCGTAATATTTCTCGAAGGCAACAGAACCGTATAACTTCTAAAGAGAAGCGACGGTATTCTCGAAGGCAACCGAACCGTATTACTTCTAAAGAGAAGCGACGGTATTCTCGAAGGCAACAAGAGATGATCAACAACAGTTGAGTCTCAGATTCTCGAAGGCAACAGAAAGAGGGAGGAAGAAGAAGAACGGATCTCGCTGGGGTGTAGAACACCGGCGCTCAAAGCTATACCCGCAGTACGGATAAGCTCCCAGGAACCAGCAAGTTCAGGAGAACTTCTGGAACGCTCGTAAGTCAATATTTGAGACTTGAACGGGCTTCTGGACTTAACAGACTCCCTCAACTCTCTTCTTGGTGCATCTTTCAAAGGAGGCCAAGGGGCTCTATTTATAGAGTGGAGTTGAGACTTCACCTCTTCTCCTATCCGATGTGGGACTAAAATACCAATACTCAAAAATAGAGTTTGATATTTTAGATCATCCCACAATCAGCATAGAAGTGTGCCAGTCCACGCCTACCCCCGAACACTCCCGTGCATGCACGAGACATCCTGGAGTCCGTGTCCGAGTCCGAGTCCGCATCCGCACAACAAAAATTAACTTTCATCCTTGTTGGATTTAATCTTTTTTCCTTCTAGAAAATACTTCCACATGGCACAAACTTGTGCCCCACTACACCTCATGTGCACACCTCAACACAAGCAATGCATTATATTGAGATAATCACCATTTGGTGTAGCCGATGTGGGACTATCTTTTCTAGTCCAAAGGCAAAAACACCAACAATCCCCCACATATCAATATATGGGTTGAGCGTTCCCCACAGTGATTGTCCATCATGCATTAGGAGAGATGTCGCTACGACTTGAATCTTCCCGCATAGGTTAAATAACAGCATGATACAAGAATGGACTAAGCCTTGAATTCTGCACCATAACTGCAATTCTTACTCACATAATGACATCAACTGTGCTTCTGGCTGCACATTGAAGGCCTTGTGCCAGCCTGGTTTTAGTGTATAATTTGGGCGTCTACAAGCTTACCCTCAAGAGACGGCCTGATATCTCTTTCCATACACTATAGGTGAGTTCTTTATAAAGAGTCATGGCATGAAGCATTGCGCTTCTTTGCGGTGCTACGCCGCTATGACATGGCTTAAAGCCGAGGCTTTACCCACCTGGGTACCTCATCGTAGTGTATACTACTGTAGCATGAGGTCACAAGCTCCTTTGTAGTGCCAAACTACCTAGCATGAAGCCTTGCGCTTCCGTGCGGTGTTACGTCGCTATGACATGGCTTGCGAAGCCGAGGCTTTACCCTACCGGTACCTCTTCGTGGTGTCATGCCACTGTAACATGAGGACATCGTCCTCTTTGTAGTGCTGTCTACCTCTTTATTACGATTATCATACAGCATTAGGCTACTGCCTATTTGCGGTGCTACTGCTGTGACTTAGCTTGCAAAGCCGAGGCATTATCCCTACCTGGGAACCTCATGGTGGAGTCACCCCACTGTAGCATAGAGTTTCACTCCTTGTAGTGCTGCTCTACCGTGCTTCCTGTAAAGCACACCAGGCATTCACTCTGCCTGAGAAACTCATTAAGGCGTTTAAGCCATCCTCCCACAGGATCAATTTCCGCAGAAAATACATAGTAGACAACAGTGGTTATGGGTCGTAACCCTTCCATGTTCCGCAGAACAAGTATCCACTGTTAACTGATATATTCTAGTCAATGATCCTCCTTTGAACCAAAAATTAAATGTCTAGTAGATTTCTTTGAAACCAATAACATAAAATTTTATGGTAGGATTACAAAACACAATATCAGAAAGTCTTCA